>OY757910.1:7873680-8173489 GCA_963585895.1 Sepioteuthis lessoniana
TTTTCTAATTAACCCTATTCAATCTGATTTATTAATTATGCGAGGTCTGTCAGAAAAGTAAGTAGTTGTACTGCTTAAGCTATGATTAAAAAAAAGGGATAAGCGGATTGCGTTATCATCTAACATGATATCTTGAGAGTGTATAACTGTAACCAAAGCTTTCTGCAACCGTTTCATTTTTTCACATGCGTTTAGTTAAACCTACTTTTTCTCAGTTCGTTCAGCCATGAAAACAGGAAAAAATCATTCTACTATTTTTGGTCCGGTTGAGGAAATCTCTGTCACAAACTATTGAAATGCTTCAGCTAGTGCATGGATATAACATCAAGACATGCAACTGTATTTTTTGAGTGACTCAAGTTTTCAAAAAGAGGCACAAGAGGGTAAAAGATGACTTTATTGTGGGAGGACTTCAACAAACAGGACTGAAGTACTATCGAGTCGGTAAGGCAGATGGTATGTGGCAATTGTTAGTTGACTGTTTGAATGATCGCAAGCCAGCTGGACAGGATAGTATTTGTAAGATTATCATCGAAGTTTTGCGTATGTCTGAAAAAAAAAACGGGGCTAGATATGCTTAGCTCCCGGCTTTTCTTCACTGTGTGGGACAACACGGTACTGAAAAAAATATCTGTATTCACCAAATCTTGTGCCGTGTAATCTTTTCCTATGCTCGAAGCTAAAGAGGATCATCAAGAAGAATCGTTTATAAAAGATCGAGGGCCATCATGTAAGCCGTAACAATGGAGCTGAAGGGCACCTCAGGAGAATAATTCCAACAGTACACAAAAGCGTGTTAGTTAATAATTGTAGAGTGCATTAGACTTGAGAATGTTTAGTTAGAAAAAGTGACCATGTGGTATTATGATTGGAATTCAAATAAATTGTTTGTAACGATAGTCTCGTTACTTTTTAGACTTACCTCCTACATTGAGCACACGTTTGATACGTGATAATACGCCGTTATCATTTTTATATCTTAATAAATATAGTTTCAGCTAATATGACGTGTGTTATCTGTGAATGGATCGTCATTTTTGTCTTGGAAGTAAGTGAAGTGTCTTTGGTCTCCACTTCGGATTAAAACGTTTATCCCTGGCAGTTCTAGCTGGGATCTGAGCTCAACTTCCGGTAAGAGAATGGAGCTTTGGTTTTTGTTTTGTTTTAAAATTTAAAAATCAAATAAAGCCGATTGTACGGCAGGCAATTTATAGAATAATTGATCATATCTACCAACCCATCCGCTCGGGCAGGATATGACACAAGGTCAATTTTTAAGCGGAGTTTAACAGGTTCGAATTCAGAGTTTTCCTTCTCCTAGACTAGTTGCCTCACCAAGGATGAAAAACCCAGTCTGTCCTACTATTTACCCCTAGCTCTGAGGAAGAACAATTGGATTCATACCTTTCCCAAGGGTATTAGTGCTATGTGGTCCAGGATTTGAACTCGTGTCGCCGTGTCCATTTCCTACAACGATAACAATTACACCACGGGCACCTCCATTTATAGAATAATTGATTATGTGTAGACATCTTCTTTAGAAAAAAATCATTGAATCTTGATCCATTTGAAATAAATGTCTTTGGCAAAAAGCAAAAGTATGTTATTGAATCGCTCCCCATAGTCATTGAAATTCGAATGTGTTCTTTTTCATCATTAAGGGTTTTCGAACAGTTGTCTTCACCTTTATTGTTATTTCCACAATGCCATCCAACCTTCTTCATATCGACCGAAATGTTGAGGAAATAACAATAAAGATGAAGAAAAACCTTAATGATAAAAATCATCAAGTTTCTAAGAATTTTTTTTCCACAAAATTAAGAAGCAAATTATAATGATAATATTGTAAGATTATAAAAGCAAAAAGAATAAAAAAAATGAGATATTGATAGTAAAATAAACAAAATCATAAATTCATATTTATTCAGCATATGATATATGTTTTGTTCAGTTGTTCATAAGAATATAAGTTAAATTGAATAACATTTAAACCTAAGGGTTTTTTTTTTGCTTGATTTTGTTTTATGCCAAACTAACCTTTATGTATTTTCCCCTGGCAAATCCTATTAATACACACACATGCAAACACATACACACAGGTAAATATATAATAAATACACACACACACACACACACACACACACACACACACATGTATATATATATATATATATATATTTAATAAATATATAATAATTTTATATTTATATATTTATTGCCATGGAATTTAGTCTAAATTTAGACTTAATTCCATGGCATTAAATATATAAATGGCATTAAATATATAAATCTATTATTATTATTATTATTATTATTATTATTATTATTATTATTATTATTATATAATAGCTCTATCTTAGATATTGAACACTCTCCATCTTATATTGCACTTGGTTCACCACAAACCAACAAAGTTATTTTGAGACAACCAACACTGGTACATATATATACACACACACACACACACACACACACACACACACACACACACACACACACACACACACACATATATATATATATATATATAAATTTATGCGAATAGATTTTAGGTAATATTATTTTCATACGAGCCAGGATTCATTTTTTTACAGTCTCAAATAGCTTCAATTATTTTTATCCAACATTAATAATTCTATTTGATATTAGTTTTATTTTTGCACGGAGATAAATAGATTCAAGTATTTCTATTTCGTGTTTTCAGAGTTAAATGCTCTCAAGCTTTGCTATTTAACACTAATAATACTTTTTTAAGATAATAACCCGTAATAGATTATTGAGAAGTTCTATTTGTCACTTGATGAGACGCTAACAGGTGGCATTACTCCGAATCAGTGTATCTCTTAGAGTAATGGTCCTGAAGAAATAATCTACATTCCCTAAAATACAAGATTCGAGCCTCACTATGAAATGAAGTTTAATCTCATGCTCAGGATATTAAATGGTTTCAAGTATTGCAATCTAACAAAAATAATTCTATTTAATATTAAACAATTGATTTCACAATATTAAACTGTCTTAAGTATAGTAAATGAGCCATGGTAATCTTTCGACGGCTGTGTTTTTTTATCCCCAGAAGTATGGAAGACCAGGGAATTCGATGACACACTTCTTCGACTCTCTAATACCGTATATAACCAAAACACAATAGACAGATGGACAAAGGAACACATTATCCCCTTCTCAAAGAAGGGCAATCTCGGATAGCCAAGAACTATCGAGGTATAACCCTTACATCCATAGTGGTCTAGATCTACAATGCTCAACTACGCAACCGCATAGAGCCCATCATTGAGAACATACTTAAGAAGAAACGATATGGCTTTCAGAGAAATTGATCCATGGCATCACAAATTTTGACTATCCGGCAAATTCTAGAAGGTGTTCGTGCAAAAAACCTAGAGGCAACAACATTATTTGTCAAATTCATCAAGGCATTTGACTTCATGCACAGAGAAGATGTAGCAAATACTACTCGCCTACGGCCTACCCAAAGAAACCGTCGCAGCCTTAATGATGCTATATAAAAACACGAAAGTAAAAGTCTGCTCCCCGGATGGAGACACACACTACATCGATATTGTATTAGGTGTGCCGCAAGGAGACACATTAACTCCATACCTGTTTATCATTTGCCTAGACCACGTTCTTAGAACGACAACTAATAAAATGAAAGATAACGGTTTTAAGCTGGCAAATGAAAGAAGCAGAAGATACCCCGCACATACAATTACAGACGCAGACTTCGCCGATCAAATAGCACTTCTGGCAAATACACCCTCCCTAGTAGAAACACTGCTACATTGTCTGGAACGAGCAGCTGCTGGCATAGGTCTCCATGTCAACGCACAAAGGACGGAATACATATGCGTTAATCAAAGAGGTGACATCTCCAAACTAAATGGTAGTTCTTTGAAACTTGTGGACAAGTTTACCTACCAATGAAGCAGTCTCATCAACCGAGACAGAATCAACACGCGACTAGCAAATGCATGGGCAGATATCGATAGACTATCAGTCATATGGAAGTCAGACCTGACCGATAAAATAAAACAGGTTTTTTCAAGTAGTAATCGTGTCGATACTGCCATGTTTATGCACTAAACGGACGCTAACTAAAAGTACAGAGAAAAAGCTTGACGGTAACTACACAAGAATGCTGCAAGCAATGTTGAACAAGTCCTGAAGGCAGCACCCACAAAGCAACAGCTGTACGACCACCTACCACTCATCAGGAAAACTATCCAAGGTAGACAAACCAGGCATGCAGGACACAGTTGGAGATGTAGGGACGAATACAAAAGCGACATACTCTTGTGGACTTCTTCACACGGATGAGAAAAAGCAGGATGCCCAGCTAGAACCTGTATACAACAGCTCTGTGTCTATACAGGATGTAGCCTTGAAGACCTACAGGGAGCGATGGATGGTAGAGACGGGTGTCTAGAGAGGGTCAGAGAGGATCAGTGCTAGCAGCGCGACATGATGATGATGATGATGATGATGATGATGGTAAATATCTGAATAGTTCTACTTGATCCAGAGATATGACCTTAACAAAATACTCCACCGATTTAGTGTATATCTGGGAGTAATGCTTATGAAGTTGCACTCCACATTTCCCGAAGTTCCAGTACCTCATCATCAGATCGTTTAGTTTCATATTCAAGGCATTTGTTAGGGGGTGGGTCCTACTCTTCTGCAGAGGTTCAGTCAGCATATTCTTCAACCCAAGCCGACAGAACGAGAGGAGGATTAATAAAATTCTGTATGAATTTTAACATCAATAATATTGTAGACTACTGATAAATAATTAAAAAGAAAAGATCACCATATTTTCTCAGAATCGTATTAACAATATTTCCACATTGAATTTGGAATCCATAGAAGATTTACTGTTTTTATTTCATTCTTTTCCGCGTAAAGACTTTTTTAATGTATCTTGAATAACGCTTATACCAAAAGTGATAAAATGCATGATTTAAGGAAATTTCTATAAAATTCTAATACTGAATGTCGTGAAAACTGGAGGGAAACATCAAGTTAAACCACTTCAAGGTGAAGTTGGCAACTATGACGGTCCAGACAAGTGCGTTCGTTTACATTACTAACTGGTATTATTGATTTGTCTGTAAACAAACGCATCAGTTTGATCTCGTTCAGATTGTGCACTCCTCAGTTTAGCCAATATGTTTAAGAGATTTTGCCTTAAAGTAACTATGAATAGTGAGTCATGTCTGTTATATTTGTCGTTTAAGCCAATCGATATGAATCCAAACTTGTGCAATGACATCATCCGTTGTAATAACATTCACCTGTTTCGCTTTCTTTTGCGTGAAAAATAAAATTAGCACAAACGATTATACAATTTAAATGATAGCGTCTCAACCGTTTTGAAATACGTTTTTGTTAAGACAAAGAGTGCAAAGTCTGGTTTTAATCTCATCAAAGAAAAAAGTTGACATTTAGTTTTATTTTATCTTGTTAAACTGGAATACGCAAACAAGAGAAGTTTTTTTTAGATTCTGATTTCTCTGATTCAGAGAATGGTTCAAGACTTTAACTGTAAATTTTCCTAGAGAAAAAAATTGACTCTTTTTGGACATTAGGGTATTTTTAGATTACTCAAGACATTGCAAATCCTATTCTGTTCAACAGGAACAAAAACAAACCCAAAAAATAACTGTAATAATATTTTGGATTTTGAGGACAAAACAGCGTCTTAACACTCATTTTTTCAAGGCATTAGATAATATATATATATATATATATATATATATGTGTGTGTGTGTGTGTGTGTGTGTGTGTGCGTGCATGTGTGTGTGTGTGTGTGTGTGTGTAAAGAAAAGTCATCAGGCAAAGGAGAATATTTCCTTTTCATTATTTATTTTGATTGTTCTTAACTGGTTTGACCTTAGGTCAACTTTCAGGAAAAAAGTCTTAACGCAATTTTTTCCAGAAATTTTTTTTTTAATTTTTAGAAAATCCATAATGCTATCAGAAAAACAATGAGAAATGCACAAGTGACGTCGCATATGAAATTTTTATTCAGTAAAAATTGGTGAATTGAATAAGTACAAAGACTTAAGTTCTTTTTATCAAGACAAAAATTAATGATGAACATTCATTTTTTTAAACACTTTAATTCCAGAGAATTTTTCTTTGGCTGAACTTCTCAATATTATATGTTGTAGAGATGCAGCGTCTTATTCCATTCAATATCCTCCACGTCTTCAGTTCCTACTTTGATATATATTCAGTTTAGAAGGAAAAAAAATCGTACGAAGCTATATTGAGTCATTACAGAGGATGATAAGTTCTACAATACTGCGTTTCACTTGAAATAACTTGATATAGTAGGCTCAAGTACATTGCCATAATACATCTGCAACAAATCTGCAGTCTAGATGTCTTAACGATGCATATCATTAAGGAGACGATGGAATACTTCAAAGTCATAGAATTGATAGTCATGGTCATTTACACACACACAAAAACTTGATTTGGATTTTGATAAAGCAAGGCACTTAGCTTCTTTCGCTTTGGTCATGATAGAGCCGTAATTTCAGGATTGTAGATTCTTCAACTTTTCCAATAGGTTTCAAAGTATTTTAATATTGCAGTTGTGTTGAAGAAGACAGAGATAAATAGACGGGATCAAAAGAATACGATGCAATGATGTTTTCATTTTATGAAATGGGAAGACCAGACATGTGGTCACATAAAAATGCCGGTCATAGCATTAACAAGGTCAAAACATTTCCAATACAGAAACCAAGAAATTTTGATATTGGCAGGCTTTCCATCTATAATGAATATTTTTTTTTACCGAAGAATCTAAAATGGCTGGGTCCTTAACCAAAAATCTTAACATTTGCAGTCCTCCCATCTACAGTGGATAGACATACAGAAAAACCTATGATGGCATGATATTATCAATATGATCACGGTAAAATCTGTTCATTGAAAAATTGTAGGCCATTTTATTGGGTTTGGCGTAGGTCGGAAATTTATTTCATGACTTGCTGCTCTTAACTAACTACCTAACACTATTTTAAATACCTCCGTCGTATATCTGACTCTCAATCGCTATAACAGCAAAAGTCCTTGTTATTGACCATTTTCGTCGTTCACAAAACTGGTTATCAGGATCACTGATAGTAAGAGGCGGCCACAACATTAAAGAATCTATTTTTGCAAACTGAAGTAAAGTAAAAGACTTGATCATCCAAAACTTTCAGCACTGGTTTTAGAACCCATGAAACAAAATTGGTATTCTTTAGCTCATCCCAAAATCAAGAATATTTATTCCATAACGTGATTTGGCCATGTGGCCGCTACTCTTGTAGCGGATCTTTGGCAGAACAAACCTGGCAGATTCCATTTCTTCTAAGGTCTAGTATGAATACAGGGTATTATTTCTTTTAGACCGGTTGCCATACAAAGGCAGTCCTACTATTTATCTCTAGCTAGAAGAATAGATAGCATTATACGTTTCCTGGGAGGATTAGCGCAAAATGAAAGGCAAACAGCCACGACCCACATCCATTTGGAATAACCCTTACGTCACAAGCACCTCCATCCTAAAAGACTCTGTAGAAATATTCACCAAATATGAAAGCTCTCCGCTAGTCAAACTTACTACCGCTTTCATAAAATATCTCGCTTTTTTTCAGCAGTTTAAGCTGTTTCAACGTTTCTGCCTGAATAAGACCTTCTGGACTCTTGTTTGATTCAATGTTTTTGAAGTGGTGATGTCATTAAAAAACGTTAACGTGACTGAGTGTATTATTTATATCAGTTTTTCAGTAAGTTTAAAGCAAAATTCAGTGTAAGCTCGTTGTTTAGTGTGTTTTTTTTATGAAAAAAAAAAAAAGTGAGACAGTGATAAAAATTAAATGAAGACGTGTGAAAGTCTGAGTAACTTATTACTAAGGAGATTATGTCTAGATGTCTACACAGCTATCCAAATGACGCAATTCGAACGAAAACTATGAAGCCATTCAGTTTCGATAACTTTTGAAGTTACCCTGTTATATATATATGTGTGTGTGTGTGTGTGTGTGTGTGAGTGTGTGTGAATTATGAATCCGAAAATATAAAGAAAATAGAAAAATAAAGTATCCCAAATGTAATTATATATATATATATATATATATGTGTGTGTGTGTGTGTGTGTGTGTGTGTGTATAACAGTAAAATAGTTGAGTAATAGGTACGATAAATCTGCAACATCAAGTTTTCTGCGTTATACACAATGTCAAGAACCCGTGTATATAGTACATAGTGTAAGGTAGAGTCACCGAATACGACGATAGTACGGGTGACATTTAGTAACGTGATAGTATTCATGTACACGTTATTATAATGGTAGGTTTCCTAGCGTTGAAAACTCATTTTATGCAAACATATTTCTTATTTGCGTTTCATGGATCATTATGTCTGTCTATTTCTCTCTCTCTCTCTCTCTCTCTCTCTCTCTCTCTCTCTATATATATATATATATATATATATATATATATATAGTGCATTCAGTAAGTTTCCAGACGTCTTTTGTACAGGCATTTAAAATTGTCGTAGACTCTTGAAAATTCAGTATCTCATTGCTATACATCTCATGAGATGACAGATTTTTTTTTGGATTTCAGGTTCAAATGAACAGCTAGAGCAGCAATTGAAATACACCCTACTGAAACCTGATTTTCCCAGCTGGTGAATTTCAAAAATGCAATTTGGATATGAGGAAACTTTAGAAGAACAATATACTATTTACCAACCCCTCCGCTCAGGCAGGATATGACACAAGGTCAATTCTTTAAGCGGAGTTTAATAGGTTTGAATTCAGAGTTTTCCTTCTCCTAGACTAGTCGCCTAACCAAGGCTGAAGAACCCAGTCTGTCCTACTATTTACCCATAGCTGGAGGTAGAATAATTGGATTCATACCTTTCCCAAGGGTATTAGTGCTATGTGAAATCCGATCAGTCTCGTCCAGGATTTGAACTCGTGTCGCCGTATCCATTTCCTACGACAATAACGACTACACCACGGGCACCTCCATACTTTAGAAGAACAATATGCAATAAAATTCTGTTTTAAACTTGGAAAAAAATCCACAGAAACGTATGGAATGCTTCAGACTGCTTTTCGACCATCTTGCATGGATCGAGCATCGGGTTTTGAATGGCATAAGAAATTCAAGGAAGCCAGGGAGTCTGTAAGGGATGATGAGAGGGGTGGGAAGAGTGAGGAAGTCAATACACCAGAGTTGATGGGCCGTTCAAGAATTTGTTGGAGGTGCCCGTGATGTAATGGTTATCGTCGTAGGAAATGGACACGGTGACACGAGTTCAAATCCTGGACGAGACTGATTGCATTTCACATAGCACTAATACCCTTGGGAAAGGTATGAATCCAATTATTCTCCCACCAGCTATGGGTAGATACCAGGGCAGACGAGATTCTTCAGCCTTTGTGAGGAAACTAGTCTAGCAGAAGGAAAACTCTGAATTCAAACCTGTTAAACTTCGCTTAAAAATTGACCTTGTGTCATATCCTGTCCGAGCGGAGGGGTTGGTAAATATGAATACACCAGAGTTGATAGGTCAAAGGGTTAGGGTTAGGGTTACTATGTTGAGGTTTTAAGGGAGTCCAGGAAGAGACTTTGTCTTCAAATCGGTTCTGTGGCATTTCCACAAGGACCATGTACCACTCCACAACGCCATCCTTGTCATAGACTATTTGATCCAGATGGGCATCAAGATAGTTCCTCAGCCTCCCATAGTCCAGACCTTGCTCCCTGTGACTTTTGGTTTTTCCCTAAGCTCAGAGGCTGTCGTTATGAGACAATTTAGGAGATGAAAGAGGCTTTGACGAAGTTCATTGACACGATCACACAAGAGGACTTCGATGGGGCCTTCCAGAATTTGTTGGAACGGTACAACAAATGCATTGCAGCCAGAGGAGATTACTTCGAAGGGGACTGGAGTTTTATGTGTGTGCTATTAATAAAAGTGCCCATACGAAAAAAGTCTGGAAACTTATTTAATGATCCTCGTATATATATATATATATATATATATATACATATCTGTATGCGAGGGTGCATGTGTGTGTGCACGTGTTTGTATATATGCGTGTGTGTGTCTGTATATATACTGTTAAAATCGATCAATCATTCAATCAATATATTCATTTATATATATATATATATATATATATATATATATATATATATATATATATATATATATATATATATATATATCTTGATTGAGTGATTTTAACGGTATATCAACCTGCTTACGGTTACTTTATGCCTTGCTGTTTGGGAATCGTGTTTAAAATTACATTTTTTGTGTATTCATTTTTTAAGAATTTTAATTCAATTCTCGTGAATACAAATAATTCTTAAACAGATCTTTTGGACATATAGATGCGACCCTCAGAAATATTACTGTTCTGAGTTAGAATTGATCTGTGAGTAATGGCTAAAAGTAAAGGTAATCCAAGATCTACTGATCTCCAGAAGTGAAGTCTCACCCACAGGTGCAGTTTAACGTTTTTTATTGGGGTTATTATCTCCCTGTAGTGGAGGTAGCGTAATATAATCCCAACTCTTCGGGTTGACATAAGAGTGTGAGTGTGTGTATGTCCATGCTTTGACTAAACTAATGATTAATTACATGTCTAAATGAATGCTACTGGAAAGTTTGCAACTATCTCCGTCATGATTCAGACCTTTTCTGTTTTAAGCTCAGCTCAGTCAGGCACAAGGTCATATAAGGAAGGGGTTAATCTGGGATTTTAGCCCCTGATCCGGCTGCAACCCAATCTTTGGCATTCTCGTACTTTGACAATATATGTCACAATATCCATTCAATTTTAGGATCGTTGAATATTTTTTTAATTGTAAGCAATACGGAAACATATATGTAAATAGACATATCATGAACCTGTTTTCTGTTCATTGTGGGAACATTAATGATTATAATCATTTTCGTTCATAAATATATGTGTGTTTGTGTGTGCGTGTAGAGAGAGAGAGAGAGAGAGAGAGAGAGAGAGAGAGAGAGAATGTGTATGTGTGTGTGTGTCTAATAGAAGATAAAAGTGACTATTTACTTCGTTTTGAAAGCAAATAAAATTGCCTCCTGTCGAGATATTCCCTTCTTCTGCAAGGGCAGTTTTCCGAAACATTTTAAAATTATGTGACCGAAACATTTAGACGTAAAATTATTCCGAAAAATCTAATACGTTTACAAAGCAAATAAATTTGGTATCTACAGGAGTGTCATCCCATGGGGTTTTGAAATATTTTGAAATAAAATTAATCGAAACAAACTGATTCATGCTAAACTTATGTACATTTGATTGCAGCGAGCGCACACATGCTTTTATATATATATATATATATATATATATATATATATATATATATATATATATATATATATAAACACCAAAGTGAAAGTACATTCACCGGATGGGGACACAGAATACTTCGACATTGTAGCAGGAGTACTACAAGGGGACACGCTAGCCCCATACCTCTGTATCATCTGTCTAGATTACGTGCTTAGAACTTCGATCGACAAAATTAGAGAAAATGGCTTCGAGCTGACAAAGAAAAGAAGCAGAAGGTACCCCGCAAAAACAATTACCGACGCCGACTACGCCGATGGCATAGCGTTACTGGCGAATACACCCAACCAAGCCGAAAAACTACTGCTTAGTTTGGAACGAGTCGCTGCAGGAATTGGCCTCCATGTCAATGCACACAAAACTGAATATATGTGTTATAACCAAACAGGCGACATTTCCACACTAGACTGGATCTCTCTGAAACTAGTCGACAAATTCACCTACCTAGGAAGCAGCGTCTCATCATACGAAAAAGTCATCGACACACGACTAACGAAAGCATGGACAGCTATTGATAGGCTCTCGATCATATGGAAATAAGACCTGACCGATAAAATGAAACGCAGTTTCCCCCAGGCAGCGGTTGTATCGATACTGCTATATGGATGCACTACTTGGACGCTAACTAAACGGCCAAACAAAAGCAGGACGACCAGCTCGAACATACATACAGCAGCTATGTAAGGATACGGGATGTAACCCTGAAGACCTGCTAGAAGTTATGAATGATAGGGAGAAGTGAAGAGAGAGGGTCATGGATATCTTTCCTAGCTGCACGACATGATGATGATATATATATATATATATATATACGTGTGTGTGTCTCTGTGTGTGTGAGTGTGTGTGTGAGTGAATAGCTTACTGCGTCTCTGATAAAACATCATAGTAATATACAATCTATGAATCTGTACATATTGCACATATTGCATGTTCAAATTAGTCTAAGTTAATAAACATCCCGTGAAACATAGAGGCACGCGCAAACATAATTTCCATCTTTTCTCTTAAAATCAATCAAATGATGAATATCATGAATATTTGATGTATTGACAATTCTCCACTCATTCGTAGTTTTTTTCAATCAAATTAATTAGATAAATTAAATAAATCAAATTAATTCAATGATAAATATAAGAATTTAATATATTGACCCTTCTTCATTCAATTGTGTTTTTTCTGCGTTTGTGTGTTGGGTTTCAGAGTGTATGTATACACAAATAAATATATAAACATATATACACGTATGTTTGATTTGAAATATACGCTGAAAGTACTTGATCCCACTTGATCCACCAATCTAAGTAGCAATGGACCTGTCCAGCTCTTAAATTAGTCACCTCTTTCTAATGACACATATTTCAAGTAACTTGTATGTGTCCGAGACTCAATAAGGCTTAGTAAAAAAAAAAAAAAAACAATATTGAATTTCTTTTTATAATCATGAATCGGGTTATTCATACAAACATGTGTGGGGATGGTAATTACTCTTGATCTACTCTAAGTAAAACGTATTCATTTAACTTAGCTTAGTTTTCCAATTTGGAATAAGATATTAAAACTAATTGGTTTCTCTGTGCATCATTCTAGGCTAGCGTCTTAGAAGAACAACTGAGGTAATTCACTGTTTACTTATAGAATAAGATTTTTCTGAATAGTTACAAGGTGGCGAACTGTAGTTGATTTAATGGTAAGTAAAAAGCATAAAGAGAATTATCTTCTGGCTCGATATATTGTAAAAAGACTGTTTTTTCGCCAATCCACTGATGTTTCTGGCATGGGATCAGAGCCGTTGAATTACTGACACAGTTCAAATGCAGCGTTGTATCATCGGTACAAAGCTTGATGAAGGACATAGGCAGATGCTGAAGACAGTCAAATATCATCAAATGACATTATTTCCACGTATGTAGAATTAACCTCATTAAATTTTATTGCACAGACACAGACACCTTTACATATAGACGAGTATTCCCTTTTTATAGGTATGCACCTGTTTGTTTAGTTGGTTTTACGGCATGCCAACTCTCCTTGACTAATCTAATTCCAAATTCAATCTATTTCTCACAAGATCTTATATTATTTTAAGTGATTCATATATATATATATATATATATATATATATATATATATATATATATATATATATATATAAGTGTGTGTGTGTGTGTGTGTTAATACATGTGTGTACATTTGTCTTGACGTTGGGGGGGATGACATCAAAGACTTATAGACAGACATTAATTCAAGAAACATTTTGAATATAGATTCTAACATTTTACATCAATGTTAATTTTTTCTCGCTTGACTGTTTATTTTCTGTTATACCCAACAAACACGATTATGGCCATTTTATAAAACTTTGAAGCGAACATCCCGAAACTTTTTGATAATGTTAAGCTGCCATCATATTAGAGTTAAGTGCTATGTACACGACCCTTTTCGAAATTGTTTGATTATAAAGTATTTTAGGTGTTTGAGAGGTTAAACTTGAAATTCGTTTATATTCTACCTTGTAGAAGGTGAACAGTTCACATCGGAGTGACCTGTCTCTGAAGCACAGCTGAGATAGAAAACCCTAAAGCCTAATGGTATAAACAAGGGCGTCCGGGTATGTGAGGTGTTTGGCTTGGTAATAATAAAGACACAGCCCACCTCGGCTGCTGCTCACAAAGAGATTAGCTACGATTGGGTGAAACAGCCACTGGGCTAGGCCAAAATACAGCATAAATCTATTTATGTTTACAAGAAGATTTCAGACTACATGTCGTCTATATCTAAAATATAATACCTATGTTTCTTTCTTAACGAATGTCTGCCTTGATAGTATTTTCAATAAAGATAAGATGGTTTTCATTGAAGTATAGCAGCAGATACTGCAAACAATATAATGCCCATGTGCAAGACTATACAGAAAAAATGAATTATATGCAACTACTAATTATGAATTAGAACATGGTATTCGTTTATATATATATATACGAGGTGCATTCGATAATTTTTCAGACTTTTTTCGTATGGGCACTTTTATTGATAGTATACACATAAAACTCTAGTCTCCTTCGAAGTAATCTACTCCGGCTGCAATGCACTTGTTCTATCGTTCCAACAACTTCTGGAAGGCTTCATGGAAGTCCTCTTGTGTTAGCGTGTCAATGATCTTTGTCACAGTCTCTTTCATGTCCTCAATTGTCTCATAACGACAGCCTCTGAGCTTAGGGAATAACCAAAAGTCACAGGGAGCAAAGTCTGGACTATGGGGAGGCTGAGGAACTGTGTTGATGCCCATCTTGGTCAAATAGTCTGTGACAAGGATAGAGTTGTCGACTGGTGCACGGTTCTGGTGGAAATGCCACTGACCCAATTTGAAGAGTGCTGGCCTCTTCCGACGGAATCTCTCCCTGAACTCCCTTAAAAGCTCAACATAATAACCCTAACCCTAACCCTTTGGCCAATCAACTCTGATGCATTGACTTCCTTACTCCTCCCACACCTCTAATCATCCCGCACAGACCCCAAACACTGTCTGAAGCATTCCGTACGTTTCTGTGGCATTTTTTCAAAGTTTAAAACAGAATTTTATTGCATATCGTTATTCTAAAGTGCCAGATTGCATTTTTGAAATTCCCCAGGTATGACAATCAGGCTTTAGTAGTGTGTATTCCAATTCCTGTAGTAGCTGTTAATTTGAACCTGGAATCATAAAAATGGGTAAGTCATCTTATAAAATATATAGCAATAACATACTGAATTTTCAACAATTTTAAATGCCCATACAAAAAAAGTCTTGAAACTTATCTTATGCACCTCATATATATATATATATATAATAATTGTAATGCTTAGTCCAAGTAATCTCGAATATTCTCATAAATCTTACCAGGTTATATAAGAAAAATAGAGTCATATTTGAAGCATTCGAAAATAAAGCGATAGGGTTAAATTTGAATTACCGTAACCCGTCAGGGGGCGTGCTTATCATAAAAGTTATTACCGTCAGAAATTGGATCGGTTATTCGAGTCCAAATCCTGTAAGAGGCTGATTGTGATTGCTTTCACATCGTTGGGAAGGTATTGATCCATATGTTCTCCATTCCACACATCTGTGTAACTCTCGCTGCCTGGGTTGTTTATAAATGGCAAAGAAGAACTATTCCACACTCCTCTGAGCTCAAGAATTGGAGATTTGCCATAGGATGCAGTTTAGTGTCATACTCTGAATACCTCTTTGTTTTCACGGAGCGTGGTTGATCTCCTCTGTATGAGATACAGTCAGCCACATCGACGGGGAACAGGAAATAACTATATTATGACGTTTCTAATAATCCGCGTGAATTTATACAACCAACAATGATATTGGCTTTCGAAATAAATGTCGGTACGAATTGAATGGTAGAAATATCAAACATTTTGTTACATGCAGTTTCCAGACTCAAGTCTCATGTGCACTATTGAGAATAATATGTTGACAGCATTAAGTATTACTTTGCAAGTAATGAATAGCAATATTGCAGATAGACGAGGATGGATGAATAAGTTCAACCCTGGCACATTTATAAGCTGAATTTTATGTGAAACTCAGAACACAAAATTTGTTGTCGCTTGTTTTAATCGAGATGAATTTAAACTTTATCAGTCCATTTAACACCTCCATTCTTCAGTCGGCTCAGCATTGTTGGTGGGAAGTATAAGCACTTAATTAATACTCAGAACTCTAGATCGCCTTTTATGTAAATTGCCCAGAAGGAATAGCCTCATATATTTAATCTTGAGATAGACAGTGGGGTGCAGCCCAAGGCAGTGGGCAGTTGGGCTACCGGGGGGAATGCCCTCCCCACCGTTCATTGCGATTGAAGAGATGATAGGCATGAGATTTCGGAAATGATCGTTGGACAGAATGGGATAAGAAATTTCGTGTTCCGTACGTGATTACAAGAGTTAGGATTCGGTACCCATGTCTATTTTTGCGAAGTGTCAAGCCCTATCAATTTAACGGGTTGAATTTGAGGAAAGCATAAAAAGATAGCCAAAACGTGGGTATTTTCTTATCATTTTTTGCTTCTTTTTTGGTGAGCTTATACATGAATGGCATGGTTTCGATCCAAGTCTGGGAATGACTAACATTGTCTTCAAAGAATCTTCACGGCATCGTATTGAATCTTTCTCACAGGTAAACCAGTGCAGGAATCAAAGAAAGTTTGCCAAAACATATTAATTTTCCATCCCGAATTCAACTGTCCCATGACAAGAGGAAAATTATATTTCATTTAAATTAGTTTCTTTATCTTTTTCCTTATAACATGACGCACGCCATATACTGTACACGAACACAGGTATACATATAATTCATTTTCTTAGAGGACTTACGTTTTGTTTTCAAGGTCAAACATACTGAAACATTCTCTATAAGGGTTTCTAATTTAAACTAAAATTTCAGCGTTTACAAATAGACGCAATATACTCTTTATGAAAAAATAATGGATGGAAAAATAGTATTCCAGAGGAACATTATTTCCCTATCTACTATTTCTTATATATTCAAGTTTTATTTTTTGGATAGAATCAGTGACTTTGAAAATTCATCTCAGCTTGCCCAATATCAAAGGATAGAGAGAGTGCATGTGATTCTCAGTATTATCTTGCTTCGTTGGAGCACAAACTTAAAAGTATATACCAACCAGTGAGAATCAAACTCTTTGGTAAAGTTCTGATTGCACTCGTTGCTGTTGCAGAATACGATACGACGTCTTAAAATTAAGTACAGCCTAAATGTTGCACAGTACTTGTAATGGAATTGCTGGTGATGATCGAACTGAGTTATTGATTTTGAATTTTGGAAAATATAGGAAAATATTCTTATTATCTTCAGTCAGTTTGATATTTTCCTTTTTTTTAAAGTCGATTTTTTTTTCTTTAGCACCATTAGGCGCTTTCCCATAAACAAGGACAATCGAACAATTTACTTTTTCAGAGATGACCTGCTTGGCGATGTCCATTTAGTCAAAAAAAGTACAGACAGGATAATTCAAATAGTTGTGAATCATAATTTGCATTGTTTGATATTAAGGAGAAACATATGAATGGTTATTATGCTCTTCGTATTTATCTCTACGGGATTGAATAATCTCTGTTTTTCCCCACCCACAATCAATGTATCTATGCATGAATATATGTGCATGTGTGTGTCTCTGTGTTTCTTTAACCCATTCTCTTAATGGATGTCTGTATCTATCAAATTCAAGACAGAGTTTATGAGAGTATGACAGAACATATTGTAAAATAAATTGCTGGGACTTGGGAAGAAGAATTTTCTCAAGATTTGTTAACTAAATATTTTCAATATTGAACAATCTAATTGAATGATGTAACCTACATTTATACATATTGTATTTATAGAGTTATTTATTTGGATAAGATTACTAGAAAATAACTCAAACACTTTACACTTATTAAAAATGATTTCGAGAGGAACAGTTCCATTTTTTTTTAAATTTCAGAAATTTCTTTAGGAGGAATGATGATATGTAAATGTATATCAATACGTCTGGAGCCTAAAAGGCAATATGAGATATATTAATTTTTTCCATGATTGACATCCACATTAGTGAACTAAATATATTTAATGGAAATAACTGGAAAGGTTTGAACATAAAAATATGATTAAGTAAAATAATTACAGAAACATTCCTCGTCAACATCAAAATTTGATTCTTAAGCACTAACTTTGTCTTAACTTAGTATATACATTGTAGATCAAAAATATGAAAAAAAACCTTTCAGGGATCTGGAATACATGCAAGTATTATTAATAAACAGAATACTATATAGAATTTACCTTGACCAGAAGTAGTTGTAAATCAAATGAAGGTTTTTCTTTTTTTATAGCTTTACATAATTGTAATGATTATAGAATCAAAATTTACGAGCTGCAATAAAATACAACTAAAGTATTATCAATATATACAATTAAACATTTATGAAAACCATAGTTTTGAATAGCTACGACACCGATGTGTAGGGAAGGGCACTACCCTTTTCCCTGGATTGCTTCACTTTATCCATACCATATAATGCTGAGTAAGCAAGAGAGTATCAAGTACCATTTTTTGAGTCTTTGGTATGACTCAACTTGGGATTGAACCCCGGTCTCTTAGGCCAGTGGCAAACACTGTAACCGCTAGGCCAATGGACCGGTTTAAACCTCTAGACCAGTATTACGTTATCCAATTAAATAGAATTAGAAGTAAGAGTATATATGTAGATAATCATTTATACTGCAAGTTTTGAGAATTTTACAAAAGTAAAATTGTAGAAAGAAGCTATATCTTATATTTGGTTAGATTTGTTGTAAAGATCAACAGTGGAATTGGAATGGGACGTGAATAATTACAATAGCAACCGTTAAACAGGCCTAAAGATCAGGCTGATCTAATCATATAATATTGTATTTATAATTCAAGGGATTAAATGTCATTTATATAAATCCTTCTATACTGACTTGAATTTGCATTTGCGTGTGAGAAATAAATTGGTAGATTCCCTGCTATTCAAGATTTGATGTCATCAAAATGAAACTGAGGTAATATTCATTTCTGCTGTGCTATTTTCAATCTGGCTATTCTAATTTTGATTATCATTATTAGATTCCCAATTTAGATAAGAACCACATCATCAAAAATGTACAAAACAAATCTAAACGAAAATCTGTCTAATCTACTTTAACCTTGCCACACCATAAAACTACGACCCGGTTTCTTATATATATATCTTGTAAACCAGGAGTTGGGAACAATTCCAAGCAGGACTATTAAAATATTCAACATCAACTATTAAATTTAATAAGCCTGGTCAACAGTTCCAAGCAAATAAAATCCACTGAGCATATTATTAAAAAAAAAAAAAAAAACAACAACAATCGGTCACATTACGATAATAAATTTATTTCCACCCTGTTACTGGAAATAAACTATTATTTTTAAATATAGATTTGGTTGTTGAGTAAAAACTATATTAGGGCTGGGAGATTTTCTGGAATATTTTCATTGAGATTGCAAGTCGAATCTTCTTAGGGTCACACATATATAACTATCGAATAAAATTAAGGAACCACATTTCTAAGATTAGGAAACTGACGAGGTCGACTATAGAATTTAAAGGAGACGAAAAACGATTTCAAATTTAAAAAAAAATTAATATTGGGTTTGAACTCAGTTAAAACTTTTGGAATATAATGGAATTTTCCCCAACCACAAGGTAAACCACAGAAGCCGTGAGAAACAGTTTGGTGGATGAGAAATAAGGCCGGGTCAACAGCACGCTTCTCCTGATGCTAGGCTGAACCCTACGGTTCAAAGGTCAAGATCAAATAGGTCATTCACGAGACTACTGCTATTCAACAATAAATGTGACATATATCGATGGGATTAAAGTACAGTCATCGAAAGTGTTATATAGACGAATGAGCTGATATCGACCCGTGTGGTTTGAACACGGATCAGAAATCAACAAAGACAACTTTTAAAATGGATTATGCTACTGGAGTTCACATGACTAGAAGTGGTGGATATATAAATTAGTCAGACAAGAGGTCTAACGAGACAAATAAATATGAAATGTTGTGTTGCGTTGGCATTTTGTACATGGTATTCGGCATTGTGTACGAGAGTTAAAATATTATAAAGTATCGACCAAAATTACACCCACCACAGAAAATTAAAAAAAGGGGCAACGAGGAATTGTTTCAAAAATTATAAAAGAAAAATTACCATGATACACTCTCAAACTATATTTCTAAACCGCATCGAGTGAAAACAAGGTCCGTATTCAGCTAAGGTTGGAGTTCATGCATCATTGTTTGAAAAACCCACGACAGAGCACAAACTCCAAATCAAACATAAATTTGCAAAAAAAAACAAAAAAACAAAAAAAAAAACACTACATATAGCGACACGTTAAAACTTTAAATATAATAAGCCAACTATTAAGTTTGAGAGCGTCGGTGCAAGAGCATAATATAGACATAGTAGGTATACAAGAATACAGAAACCATTATAGTGAAATAGAAATAATATACCACGATACTGGCCATTAATGGACAATTATATCAGCATTTTCATGGAAAAAACTGTCAATACCGTCATAGGGGGTGTCGGAGTGCTTCTCATTCCTCCCACCTTGAAATCAATAGTATCGAGAAAATACAATTGAGAATGATGGTAGCTACATTTAACGGCAACCCTAGCATAACAAAATCTCTTGCAACAGTCATACAAATGCTAGTGATGAAACAGAATTCATCACCTTCTACACTGAGATTTTTCCCCTTGTCCGTAGGATCCCAAATACAGCGTTCTAATAATAGTTGCGACGAAAACAACAAATTTGGCTGAGACAACTCGTCAAAAAGAAAATGGGAAACATTTAACGAAATTCTCACATGAAAATGAACTTGCATACCTTTCTACTAAACTTCAGAAAAGGAAAGGAAAACAATGGACCAACTCCTGAACAAACATTGCTAAAGCACTGATAGATAATTTCATTATAGATAAGAAATGAGTCAAAAAAGCTTTGAATCAGGAAGCATATTCTTTTGAAGAAGTGTCCATTGATACCAGAATTGTCACAGGAAAAAATAGGTCTGTGCCAACGAAAACAAGGAAAACCTCACACTAGGGCTTCTCCTTGCTTAACAACAGATATATTAGCAATAATTATGCAATAATATAAAGAAACAAAATCGATGCTCTTCTCGAGATACCAGAGGTATTACTCCGAATGACAAATATACAAACTTCGTCAATGCCCATATGGACGCTGCAGCATAATTCATACTAACCAAACTAAGGTCAAACATAGAGTTTGATGGGAGAAATTTGCAGTTAGGAAAAAATGAGACACTGTGAAAAGAGTATGCCTAGGTAATAGCCGGAACCTAACTAATACCAACACTCACAAACTAAAGAAAGCTCAAAGAAAACTAACGCATACCAAAAAGAATATAAGAATACATTCAAGAACAGAGTAATAATAAGATGGTTTGGTTTGGTTGGTTGTATTTTATGGCATATCAACCTTTGTAGGTTATTTAACGCCAAATATATTTTATGTAAATAATCAATTCTATTTAATACAATTCAGTTTAGCATAAGTACACAGTTTGTCAAAAGATTTCTATTTCAAACTTTACTTTATTCAAGTAGTTATATATAACAATTCAGTTTAGTGTAAGTACAGTTTCAATGTCAAAAACAGTTCAATTTCAAACTATTCAGTTTAGCATGAGCACGAATTTTAAATCTAAATACTGGTTTATTGTGAAAAACATTTCTATTTCGATCTATTCGGTTTAGTCAGGCAGTTCTAATTCTGTTAATTCAGGGTAGTATAAATATAGATTATGTTTACAGTCAAATGTCAAAACAGTTTCAACGTCAAAAACAGTTCTATTTCAAATAATTCAGTTTAGCATAAGCGCGCAATTTAAATGCAAGTACGGTTTAATTGTGAAAAAACATTTCTATTTCAAGCTATTCATTTTAATCAAACCATTCAGTTTAGCGTAAGTATGCCATTATTTCTATTTAACCTATAGATAGGGCTCTATCAGGTGCTACCACTCCGGGCTAGAGTGAACCTGTGAGCGATGGCAATAAATGGGTACTCTGCATTCCCCCAATCTCCAGCATCACTCGAACCTCACCATCAGATTGTTTAGTGTCATATCCAGGACACACGTTGTGGGGGCCTTACCCCACTGCAGAGGTGCAGTCGGTGTATTCTACCGCCCCAGCCGACTGGGCAAAATAAAATAAGAAATTCAGTTAAAGACAGACAATCACAACTAGCGTGACAGACAGTAAATGGAATCTGTAAAAGGAAAAGCAACCCCAGAGCTATACTAATAACTGTCAGGCAAGAAGAGCGATTACAGACGTGGAAAGAATATTTCTAGAACCTGCTTGGAAAATCCCCTAAAGTTACTTATAAACCCCTCACGAAAATTTTTTATAATCAATTACACATCAAACCAGGACAATTTATTCAAGAAGAACTAGTAGTAGTAAATAAAATTAAAAACAATAAAGCTTCCAGTCTCGATGAAATACCCCCAGAAGTATGGAAGACAAGTAGATGACTTACGACTCGGATAATCTAATACAGTAGATTACCAGAACACAATTCGTATTGACAAAAGTCTGCACCCCTCAATCACCAAGATAATTGTTCTCGGAATTGTCATGAACAACTATGGAATAACTCTTATTCCATAGCAGATAAGATTTATAAGGCTCTGTTACTCAACTAGATCGAACCAAAACTTGAGAAAATTCTTACAAAGAATAAAAAAATCTGAGAAAGTCATCCACAACAACTCAGATTTTGACGATCCATCGAATCTTAAAAAGGGTTCGTGCAAAAAGCCACGAGGTGACATTCTTATTTGTTGATTTCTCCAAAGCATTTGACTACATACACAGAGGGAATATGGAGCAAATACTTCTAGCCTTTGGTCTCCATGAAGAAAGTATCAAAGATATAATGATGCTCAATAAAAAGACGAAAATAAAAGTTCAGTCTCTGGATGGAAAAACAGATTTCTTTGACATTGTTGCTGGAGGTCCAAAAGGGGATGCATTAGCCCCATATCTCTTCGTAATCTACCTAGACTATAAACTTCAAACATCAATAAATCTAATGAAAAATAGCTTTACTCTAAAAAAACAGACGATACCCTACATGACATAGTACTTCTTGCAAATACACCTACCCAAGCTGAATTCCGGCTGCATCGTCAGCAGGTGCTATTGTCCTCAATGTCAATGCAGACAACATGGACTACATGTTTTTTTAATCAAAAAAGAGACATCTCAACTCTAAAAAGTGGTTCTCTGAAATTGTGGGTAAGGTCACCTCAAACGAGAGCAGTGATCCATCTACTGAAAATGACACTAATATGCGCCTAGCGAAGGCATGAAGTGATATCGTAGTTTATAGATCATAGTAAAGTCAGACTTATCCGACTAAATAAAAAGCAATTTCTTCCAAGCAACGGTGGCGTCAATTCTTATAGATAGATGCACCACTCGGATGCTAACTAAGCGTAGAGAGAAAGAAATTGACGGGAAATGCACGAGCCATATAGAACAAAACCTGGAAGTAACATCTCACTTAACCACAGCTGTACAGACACTTACCTCCAATCTCTAAAACCATGCCAATTAGACAAACAGGATACGCAGGACACTGCTGGAGAAATAAGGACGAAATGATAAGGGACATTCTCTTATGACTCCCTTACGAGGACATGCAACTGTTGGCCGACTAATAAGAATGCATCTATAACAGCCCTGTAAGGACATAGTGTGTGTGTGTGTATGTGTGTGTGTATTATTCGGTCCAGTTAAACCGGGGTTGGGAGTAATTCCATCAGGACCAAAAAAAAAAAAATTCAACAGTGAACATTTAAATTTTCCTGGTAAAGAGCTCTTGATACCAAAAACTCATAACAAGATAGAAATAAAAATATCAAAAACACATAACGGGATGGAAATAAAAATTGTCTAAATTAGTATTAAATCTGGAGTCGAAATTAAAAAATGGAAATGAAAAAAAAAAAATTTACTATAATTCCAACCGGCAATAAAATTAAAAAAAACGGAAGTGGGCTAAATGAAGAGAAAAATCTTCACCTCTCAGCTATCCCCTCTCACCCTTCTTTCCTGTGTCTATTCTGAATTATTTTATCCATAAGATCTGAAGAACCCCTGTTAATTTGTTTTCGTGTTTTTTGATTTTATCAAAAACACATAACAGGAGGGAAATAAATTCATAATTCTAATGTGACCGGTTTTGTTTTTTTCTCATATATATATATATATATGTGTGTGTGTGTGTGTGTGTGTGTGTGTGTGTGTGTGTGTGTGTGTATGTATATAAATATATATGTATATATATATATATGATTTTTTGCTAAATAAAAAATTAAGAGAAATGAAGACTAAATTAAACAATTAAGACAAATAAATAAATAAAATCATATCTTACTTTTCAAAAATAATCTTTCGATATATTTAGTTAATATAGTAATCAGACAAATTTTAAAACGATCTTTAAATGTAGAATTTAAAAGCACCCAAGTAACTAACGCTCAACGTTTGTCTGTTTCCATAACGATTTACATTAACAAATTTCATTAACATTATAAAAAATAGTAGAATCGGATGAAGGCGTCTATGTGAAACATGTCATTACACGAAAAAGTTAATGTCAGAACTCGGCTTCCTTTTTCAGTTATATTTCTAACTCCGATTATCCGCTATCATTATACAAGTCTCTAATATTAATAGAATGAGACTTGAATTCATTTTGTTTGAATGTTAGTGTTCGTCATTACTTCAGGAATAATTCCCGTTTGATTTTAAGGAAAGAACATAAAGAAAACGCATCAAATTTGATAGAGAAAAAGAAAAAATATGTCTACTATCTGCTTCAAAAATATACGAAGAAGAACATTAAGAGAAAAGAATATATATATATATATATATATATATATATATATATATATATATATATGTGTGTGTGTGTGTGTGTGTGTGTGTGTGTTTGTGTGTGTGTGTGTGTGGAAAAAGCTAAATAGACGAAAGGTTGAAGATATATTTAATATTCATTAGTTTATTTAATTTTTACCAACGAGTTTCGACTTGAAAATTTTCCGGCACACAAAATGATTCGTTTAAAAATTATTAAAAGTATAAGGATAAAAAGTGATTCGCTACGTTTAAATAAAATTATAGAATCTACCAAATGAAAAAAAAAAAATTCAATTTAAATAAAAAAATCGGGCACCTATTAATCAAGAGGAGAAAGTAAACTTTATATTAAATCCGAACTGTTATAATAATTCTTATTTGTTAATTTATTTTCAATTAAACATTTCTTTATAATCTAATAACTTTCATAATATTTTACTTGAAAAAAAAATCTATTTAACAATAAATTATAAAAGCTAAAATATATCTTTTAAGATACGTAAAAATTTGACTTTTAATTCAAGCTAACTTTTTAAATATATTTTGTGACAAACAATCTAATTAATTTGGAACGAATTACTTAAAATGTGGAGTATATAAAAATAATTTAACAAATACTTCTTGTATTTTAAAAGCCGTTTTAGTTAATTTATCGTTTGCAGGTGTTTTTAGTGAATTTACAGCACAACAAAAAGAAAATTTTATTGAATTGAACTTAAAAAGGTCAAATGAATAAATAATGTCTTGAGGGGCAATATGGCAAATATGATTATAAGCATTAAAATTTTCTGATTTCATTAAGTGATCTTCAAATATTTAGCACAAAAAAAAAAAACAAATAAAAAAAAAATAATTTTGAAATAGATAAAATAACAAATATGATTAAATAAAGTAAAATTTAGATCAGAGAAAATATTTCAATGGAGAATGATATGAATTAAAAAAAAGAAATATAAATATAAATAAAATAAAAACTGTATCTCAGGATGCTATTTATAATTTAAACTCTTGCAGTTATTGTACGAGGAGCATAAGATAAGTTTTCATACTTTGTTTTTTCGTATGGGCACTTTTATTGATAGTAAACACATGAAACTCTAGTCCCCTTCGAAGTAATATCCTCTGGCTGCAATGCACTTCTTGTACCGTTCCAACAACTTCTTCAAGGCCCCATGGAAGTCCTCTTGTGTGAGCATGTCAATGCCCTTCGTCACAGCCTCTTTCATCTCATCAATTGTCTCATAACTACAGCCTCTGACCTTAGGGAATAACCAAAAGTCAAAAAGGTCTTTACTATAGGGAGGCTGAGGAACTGTGTTGATGTCCATCTTCGTCAAATAGACTGTGACAAGGATGGAGTTGTGGAGTGGTGCATTGTCCTGGTGGAAAAGCCACTGCCCTGATTTGAAGAGTGCTGGCCTCTTCCGACGGAATCTCTTCATGAACTTCCTTAAAACCTCAACATAGTATTCCTTGTTGACTGTCTGTGCAGTGGGAACCCAGTGCATGTAGATCATGCCATTGCTGTCAAAAAAAGGGTCATCAAAATCTGTTTGTGAATTTGATCTGTCTGGCCTTCTTGGGTCTGGGAGAGCCAGCACGCTTCCACTGGGAACTCTGTCTCTTGGTCATAGCAGTAGATTCAGTTTTCATCGTATGGCATTTTTTCCAAGTTTAAAACAAAATTTTATTGCATATCGTTCTTCTAAAGTCCAGATTGCATTTTTGAAATTCACCTGCTGTGACAATCAGGCTTTATTAGGGTGTATTCCAATTCCTGCTATAGCTGTTCATTTGAACCTGGAATCATAAAAATTCGCCAGTCATCTCATACTATGTATAGCAATAAAATACTTAATTTTCAAGAGTCGACGACAATTTTAAATGCCTGTCCAAAAAAAGACTGGAAACTTATTGAATGCACCTCGTACATATACTTCATAAGATTTCTACCTTTGCATCCTATTATACATTTATACTTCTATTTGTTTCTCTGCTCTACAATAAATGACATATTCATTAATTTGAGCTTTCAAAATAGATTTATATACATTTCTGTTACTTTATATCCTTTTATAGAGATATTTTGGATATCAATTTAATGTTGTATAATGCAAAATTACTGTTGGATAAGCATAAGTTCGATCGTCAGTTTTACGGCATATCTACCAGGGTTATATAACTTTTTAGTGGAATCTGTTTAAGAAATTAGATCTCCATTTATATACAGTACGAACATCTTATCTTCCATCATATTAAACCGGTACGCATTTCTTGGATGCGCTTGTATTATAACGGTTATCATCGTTGGAAGTGGATTTGATTATCCTAGTTCAAAACCTGAACGAGGTTGTTTGTATCTTATATAGCGCTTATGTCCTTGGAAAATGTATGCTTCCACGTATTCTCCCTCCATGTATAGATAAATTAAAGAGAAAAGTAGGCTCTTTAACTCTAGGAGAAGGTAAACATTGAATTGAAACTAGTTGTAGACCGAGGAAGAGATTAGCTCCCCCAGACTATCCCTACTCAACCCCAATTACATGATTAGTGTTTCCACAACCAAATCAGCCGAGGGTAGCGGTTAAAGAAATTTTATGAATAATTTTAATATCAATATTTTAAGAGTCAATGTTATTAATGTAATTCAACGCCATTTTTAACATCTCAAAATCTATCTGACCTACTGATGGGGTCTTAATAAAAACTAACACTAATGAGCAGAGGGAACCTGGGTAGAATGGAAAAGATGGAGTGGATTTACAATCACCAACGTTTCAGAACCAGGGCCTTGCCAACGGATGCAGTTTAGTGTCAGATTCAATATACACATTTTGGAGGGTTGACTACACTATATTAGACAAAGCCATCGTATTCTTTCAAAATTTATTAGTTTTTGGTCAATAATACCATTATCATTTACCAATGTAATAAATTTCTCACTTCTGGTTAGTCTATCTTGTAAAATCGCTTCCTTTACGTTTTTTTTCTCTGGAGTGTCCATCCTCCAGCAATACAATTTTTATATTCAGCTCTCTTTCTCTATTGGATTTAGGAAATGAGTAAGGAGACAATCATCTGGAGGTTGCTGGTTCAATCCTGACTACAGGCGAGTAACAATACAGGAATACTTAACACTTGTTATGGCTAACGGAATCAGAAAAGGCGAACCCCTTAGATTCAATAAAGGACGTGGTTCGAAGTTCTGTGAAGGTTCCTGAGTTCGACAAACACCTGAAGAATGCCGGAGGACATATCGGCCGAAATGTTGTGGAAACAATAATAACAATGAAGACAATAGTCCGAAAACCCTTAATGATAAAAATCAACAAACTTCGTCTCAGAAATTTAGACAACTAATCATCACCAGTCAGAGACTGCCTCTATCATTATTATTTACATCTTCCTTTTTTTATCATTATCTCTTACTTTTTTTTTTCTTACTGTTTCTATTATTAAAACTAAAATCCTTTTCTTATTGTTTCCATCACTATTATTTTAATTTCTCTTCACTTTCATTTCAATAGAATCTATTAATAACGAATCGATTTGTATTTGAGATATCACTCGACTTTCTCAATAAACAGGTGTATTTGATTTTTCATACACTGTTCGATTGATAAGCATTACGTAAATCTCACCGTTAATTAAACCCTGAATTTTAGACTCAGCTTCAAAATATAACTTACTATTGTTCACATTTAGAAATAAACAACTGAACTAGACATCAAACTAAAAACGCTCACTCCATCACAACACACCCAATAATAGTACTATAATATTTTGCTCAAATTGGCATAGATTTTAAGTCATTTTATTCATTTTTATTATTCGTTTTTACAACCAGGAAATGTGCTGGTTGGTAAATCTGGACGAAAGTTGCCAGAGACGCAGACATGATGGAGAGATGTTAACGAGTTTATAAAAAAAAGTAAAAATCAGACACATGGTAAAAAATACATAATTCACTTTACTTATTTGTTTCAAGCCCCTTCCCGAGGTTGAAGAATACACCGACTGAATCTCTGCTGAGAGGTACGAGAGGCATCCGATAAGTTTCCAGACTTTTTTCGTATGGGCATTAAAAACTGTCGTAGACTCATGAAAATTCATTATCTTATTGCTATACATCTTATGCGATGACTGACCAAATCTTATGATTCAGGTTCAAATGAACCAGTAATTCTGGAGCTTTGTGGAATGGAGAGTACCCCTTCATTGAAATCGCTGGAAGGTCCACTAGCCCGGAGTAGAAGCACCTGATAGGGCCCTATCAATAGGTCAAATAGAACTGTTTGGCGTTTAAAATAAATGCAAAACGAAAAACTCATGGTTAATAGTAAATATAATTATTAATGTAAGGTAAAAATATTTGTAAACATTTACCTCTGGAAAAGGATGAGTTGAAGGTCGTCTAAAATGTTATCAGCAAACAGGTTACAAATCATGTATATCTAATAAATATGTATAAAGAATACTTGGCATCCAATAACCTACAATGGTTGATATGCTATAAACACACATCAAACAAATCAGCCTCCTTCCGAACTAGTCTCATGTCTGGGAGACATGAGGTGTTTTTTTTCTTTTTTGGAATCGATGAAAAAAAGACTTTACTCTTAAATAAATCATAGTCCATTCCCAATGGAAGGATTTCCATAACTCCGAAATTTATGCACCTTATTTGTCATTTCCCAGTTAATAACTGACTGACCCGTTGTCCCTTAAAAAAGGAACTCTTATGCGACCGTTTCTCGAGAGTTTTCGTCGTTGACCATTTGTTGTCGGTCAAACAAGCATTCACCAGGCTTACAGTGTATGGGAATCTTTTCACATATTTCAAATATAAAACTTCTGAAGTGATTTCCCAGTCAAACTTGATGATGTAATATCTTTTTCCAATTAACATATTTCCCACAATTTGTTTCTGAAACATCGCTTATTACTCGTCTCTTTTGCAGTTATATATAATGAGTAGCCCCTCTGCCCGAGCAGGATGTCATATAAGGTCATTTTTCTTTTTAAAAGTGGAGTTAAACAGGTTTGAATTCAAAGCTATCCTTCTGCACTAATTGTCATACTTAGATTAAAGATACCAAGCTTAAAGATGCTAAAGTTAAACATGCCAGTCAACCCTTCGATGTACACGTAGCTGATTGGAGAATAGTTGAATTCCTACTTTTCCAAAGAGTATTAAGAATAGGTGAAATATAAACTCCCTCATGCAGGATTTAAATTCGGGTTGCCGAATCCATTTTCAACGACAGTAAGTATTACACAAGCAACCCTTCATTTGCAGCTGTATTGCTTGGTTTTTTGGGTTTTCACCGTCTTCAAAAGTAGACAAGGCTAAATAGAAAATGAAAACAATCATGCCAAGCCAAGAGATGGTGAATAACCAAAAAAAAGTGAACCTGTCGACTTTATCGTTCCAGCTGAGCGCAGGGAAAAAGTGAAAGAAAACGAAAAGAGAGACCAGTACAAAGGAACATAAAAGTGTCAGCGACGCGAATTGTAATTCACACGCTTGGTACAGTCACCAAAGGATTGATACAGGGAATTGAGAACTTGGAAATAAGAGGTCGGGTGGAGACCATCCAAACTACAGCTTTACAGAATACCGAGAAGAGTCCTGGAGACTTGAGGAAACTTGCTGTCACTCAGACTCCAATGGAAAACCATCTGTTAACACTTGTTTGAAATACTCTCGAAAGAGTAAAATAATAATAATAATAATGATAAAGGATTATTAAAGGGTCTCCCCTACACCTTGGTGTTGTAGCTATCGAAAAGGGAGCCTTCGGGTCACCCTCGACTATGGTCGCTAGCTTTAAAGGGTCTATATGACTTGAAAGTTGGTGGAGGAGTAGAGACCATCTAAACTACAGCAATGTTGTGAACGGCCAGAATACTGAGAAAAGTCCTGGAGACTTGAGGAGACTTGCTGTCACTCAAACTGCAGTGAAAGACCATCAGCTTAAACAGATGTGAAAAACTCCAAAGGAGTAATGATAATAATAAAGGATAAGTACCTTACTAAGAACTGAAAAAATTATGGAACATGAAAGTGACATTTATACCAATCGTGATTGGTGCTTTTTTTTTAGGAACCAGAGAATTATTAAAGGGACTAGAAGACTTAGAAGTAGGATGACAAGTGGATAACCTCCAAACTAAAACATTTTTTACATCGACCAAAATACTGAGAAGAGTCCTGGAGACTTGAGCAGACTTGCTGTCACTCAAACTCCAGTGAAAGACCATCAGCTAAAACTGATGTGAAAAATTCTGAAGGAGTAAATAATAATAATAATAATAATAAATGGTACAGATAAAATAACGGTGTAAAATGCTTAATATATATATTTTAAAAATCCGGATACGTAAACAAAAGGAGATTTGTCCAAACAACGATTCATTTACGGTGGGCTTCTTCAAGAAGTTCAAAATTACATTGATTGAAATATCAATATCAGAAATGTTGCATTTAACAGAAGATTGAATCTTTGTAAATAGGTTCATGGTACTGTCATTAATATTTCTACATTTGGTAGGAAATTTCATTGTTCGGGCAATTAAAAAAAGATTGCATATGCTTGGCATTTAAAAAAAACAGACTAATTTCTATGACATTTGGGTTGGAAGTAGCTTTAAACTCTTCTGCATCGGAATATCATTGACAGCTTCGTTTCTGACATTTTAAGTGCTTTGATTAGAGTTGATCACACACACACACACGCAAACACACACACACACACACACACACACACACACATATATATACATATACGCACACGCCAACTTCAACATGGTGGATAAAAATATAAATATAACACTTGCTTGCTTGCTCATAAGAAGCGTAAGGGATTTGCATTCTTTTACTTGAATAAAATAATAAACTAGCTTTTCAGAATTTGTTTATATTGTACAAAATTAGCATGAATAAAAAAAAAAATAATAAAGAAATTGAAATTTGACCATACCAACAAATGGTATATGCACAACCCAGCACCTGTCCTACAAAATGACACGAATAAACTCCTATGGGACTTTGAAATACACACAGATCACCTAATCTCGGCCAAAAGACCAGACCTTATAATAATCAAAAAAAAAAAAGAGAAAAAAAGAGAATTTTCAAAATAAAGGTGACAATTATACGAAGTGTGATTGGGACTTTTGGCACAATGACTAAAAGATTATTAAAAGGCCTGGTGGACTTAGAAGTTGGCGGACTGGTAGAGACTATCCAAATGACGGCATTACTGAGAACGGCTAGAATACTGAGAAGAGTCCTGGAGACTTGAGGAGAGTTACTGTCACTCAAACTCCAGTGAAAAACCATCAGTTAATACTGGTGTGAAAAACTGTAAAAGAGTAAACAATAATAATAATAACAAATATGACCACATTACCAAATGGTATATGCACAAACAAGACTATGTCTAAGAGAACAAGACTGATAGAATTTTTTAGGACTTTGATGCACAAACTGGCGAGTTGACTAAACATAGTTCTGACTAGCAAAAAAAGAAGGATGGGATTGAAAAAGAGAACATCTCCACGACCACAGAGTAAATATAAAACAAAGCGAAAATATAAACAAATGCTTGGATATTGCCAGAGAACTGAGAAAGCTTTGGAACATGACTGTTATGATGATACCAAATTAAGTTAGTTGGCCTTGGACGGTCCCAAAAGACTTCGAAGAAAATCTAATGCAATCATAAATCAGATGAAGAGCCCAGACCGTCCAGACTACAGCATTGTTGAGATTAGCCAAAATACCTAGGAGAGTCCTAGAAACTTGACAGCAATTGATTTTAATCAGATTCCGATGAAAGACAATCAACTAACGCTGGTTTAAGAAGAAGAAGAAGAAGAAGAAGAAGAAGAAGAAGAAGAAGAAGAAGAAGAAGAAGAAGAAACCCTAATACACATAATTAGAATATACAGTCAATACATAGGGATGGAATTTGGTATTGAAAAATGCGCTCTGCTCGTCATGAAAAGTTGCAAAAGACATCTAACTGACGGAATGGAACTACCAAATCAAGACAAAATCAGAACGCTCGCAGAAAACGAGACCTACAGATACTTAGGAATCTTGGAGGCTGACACCATCAAACAAGTCGAAATGAAAAACAAAATTCAAAAAGAATATCTCAGGAGAAGTAGAAAACTACTTGAGACAAAGCTCAATAGCAGAAACCTTATCAAAGGAATAAATACGTGGGCTGTATCCCTCGTTAGATACGCGGGACCCTTTCCCAAGTGGACCAGAGATGAAATTAGTCAAATTGACCAAAAAACTAGAAAACTAATGACAATGCACAAGGTCTTACATCACAGAGACGACGTGGACAGACTATACGTACCAAGAAAAGTGGGAGGAAGAGGACTTGCCAGCATCGAAGACAGCATTGACGCATCCATACAACGACTCGAAGACTACATAGAAAAACCCGGAGGAGGACTGATTATGGCCATCAGATATAATACGGACATCACGATAGATAACAGAATGACAAAAACTAGGAAACAAAAATGTCTTTAATCGCATCAGCTCCTTCAGGATGTGGTCTACTGTCATCGTTATCAATGATGTGTCGTAGTTATTTGAGTTTTTCCATGAAAAAAATAATCAGATTTGGTCTATTTTATTTTGAAAACAGTCTTGCATCTAAGCAAAAACTTTGTAGACGTGATCCTTATATCCGACAATGGTTTTACTATTTGTATATAAGCGACGGAGAAGTCAAAACCTCTCAGCATATTATGCATCATTTGCTGAAAAATTGCTGGCACAACCTTGACCCCGATCGGTAAACGTTCGGACTTATATAATCCACGGTGCGTATTTATACGCAGTAGTTTTGAACTCTCCTCTTTAACCGAAATTTACAAAAAAGATCGCTACGGTCAATTTTCTAGAAGAAAATTCCCACAATTGATCTTCGCAAAAATGTGTTCTGGACTTCTGAGCGGCATTTAATCCTGTAGAAAAATTAGCACAAACGCCTATACCTTTAGATTTCCTTTTTACATTGACTGTTGGTACGATCCATTTGCAGTTCTCTAGCTTTGATAAAACTTCAGTTTTTACTAATCTGTCAAGTTCCTTGTTGATTTTTCCAGCGAGGCAAAAGGCACATTTCACTTCTTTTTCAACACTGAATGGACGTCGTCTTTTAGCTCAAATTTTTCCATCATCTTGATACACCTTTGTAACCCACCAGAAAAAAAAATCTGGATAGTCTTCCTTCGGTTTCTTTTTTTTTTTTTTTTTTGCTTTTTCAGCTTCGGCATCCAAATTTTAAATTTTATGGCTGTATGAATTTAAAAGAAAGTCCCAATGTGGCACTACGTGCGGTCAAATATTTAATTAATGTATAAAAATTGAAACATATATATTTCAATTTAATGTGTATCTCAAAAAAAGGGGATCCTTAAAATAAGTATCTTTTTGTTCAAAGGTTGTATTGACCTGGGGGAGCTGGTTGATTGTTTCTGAGGGTCAGTTAAATGCGGGACGCTTGTTTTGGTTTTGAGGGTCGACGGGTTTTGTTTAATTTTCATTTTAACAACTACATCCGTCGATCATAATGATAGGAAGGGTCATTTCGTGCAGCGTATTTTTCTGGTCCTTGTTTTGAAAATCAAGGTCAAAAAGGAGATTTAATTATAAATAAAGGTGAGCTGAGCATGGCTCATCCAGTCGAGTGGGGATGGGTGTTTTTGGTCCAACCTCATTACTGTTCCCATTGGTCAAAGCGTCTAAGAAGGGTTTTCCCTGTGCCTGTGAGATATGGTCCTGAACTAGGATTGGCTGACCAATCGGAATATGACTCCTAATTGTCTTTTATTGGACAACCAATCAGAAAACTTTTTGATCCAGATATTGATCTATAAAAAATAGGATGTTAAAACGGGTCATCAGAGAGAACAAGAAAAGGGACCAGAAAACAACTCGAGACTGCCAAACTTTTCAATTCTGGACCCAAGGCGCTCTGAACAACCTTCCGGCTGTAGAAATTCAAAGTCCCAGACTTTTAGAGATATTGGAGTTGCGCAGACCGCATCTAGTTGTCAAATTTCTCTCTCAGTGTTCTTCTGTTTGCCTTCCTGGCAAACATTGTTACTTTATGGTCTCACAAATGTGTTTCAATAAAACCATTTTTGTTAAATTTTTAGCAACGGGTTTTTCTGGTAATTATTTGAGTTGCTGGACAATCTAGCCACTCATATTTCCTAACCATCAGAAGAAGATCCAGCTGAATTGCGTCAACCTCCCTTCGTGGATCTTTCAAACACAGCGTGGACACGGAAGGACTTGACAAAAGCAAACAGTCGGAAGCAAATGTGGTAGTCACAAACACAACAGCCACAACAAGTACTGTGACTAGTAGTCACACCACATTGGGCTCCGTGACTAGCATAGGACCACACCAAAGCTGGAATTGTGCGATCCAGTCGGTGCAAATAGATTGTTAGTATTTTTCAGGAATAACAATTTTAATTTAAGAGTCTTCCCGTTGAACGTGGTATTAATATTCAATTCTCCCTCGAATTAAATTCTTTCCTCTGTTACTGATCTTGCTTGGTTTTATCATAGTAGGATTACCCAGTCTTTTCCATTTCTGCCCGTTTATTAGAGTCAAATCAGAACTAGAGAAATTTCACACTTTTTTCTAGTTGAAATTTCACACTTTTGTTGAACATTTTTACGTGCACGAATTTCCAGGTATTAGCATGGTCTAGTTCGTCCGACTGTATTTTTTAAGTCGCGATTTGTTTTAGTTTTAGCTTGGCAATGCGAGCTTTCGTGTCGGACTGGGTTTCATTTGAAGCACTTCTTGTTCCAGAAAATACAATCATTGTACCCGTGTAGAACCCCACATCCAGAACATGGGTTAGGGAGCAAATTATTTTGCTTTTTCTCTGTTTCATGGATTTTAGTGGGAAACTTTGTTTGTTTCTTTTTGTTGGGTATTTTTCTGATGTGAGCAATACCCGATTCTTCGTTTTTTTAGAATCTTCATTTACATTTTCGTACTTTTGACAATCTTCATCAATCTACTGCAGCGTTATATTCGTCTTATTTTCCAATGTATTTTGTATTCTTCGCCTAATTTTGGCATCTTTTGTTGAAACTAACTCTTGCACGAATATCAGGCATTTGAAGTTATCCGCCCTTAGCTCCGCAAGTCTGAAATCGTCTCTCTTCTTGACCCAAAAGTGGTATAATTTTCCCCTTCCTTCCGAGTTAGATTAAGACATCTTATTCTATCATGAAAAAGTGATGTGTTTGGACTGAAAAGTTCCATGATTAATTCCCCTGTTTTGGTGAATGTTAATTCGCTAGCCTTCCAGGATAGAATGTAATTCATGAATATTATCTGTTCAGTTGTGTCAAGTTTCCTCAGAAGAAGATGAACTATTTTCGAGTTACTCCAATTTGTGCAATCTGTAGTATATAAGTCCTCATATATCCTAAAATATAACGTGAATGTAACGTCTTCCTCGGGAGAGAATGAAAAATTCTCTATCGCACTCCAAATGGCGTTTTTAGAAGAATAAAATTCGTTTTCGATGGGACAACTACGGTCAGTCAGTCCTAAAACTTGCTTTTGAAATTTGGGCTATTTCTCTTGATTTTCCTTCGGAGTTTGCTGAAGTAATCTTTCAATGCTTTCTTGTCAAGAGTTGTTTTTGCCACTTCTCTTCCATTCTTTCTACAACCTGCAATTGCTATATATTCTGATACTTTACCAGAGCTAATAAAATACTTTTGAAATCTCCCCTGCTAAGTGTTTCGTTAAAGAAAGAAAACCGAAAAATATGCAATTTAACAGAAAGAAAAAAAATTCCTTTTTGTGGGGGAATTGAAAGAAAGAAAACAAATTTTCCTTACCAGAGACAAGAAAAAAGGAAAAAAAAACAACATAAAAAACCCACAAGTTCTTTTGTTTGAGGTGAATAAAATACAAAGCTATTGTCCTAAAAAAGGTTTGGCAAGAATTTCGTTTTCGTCAGAAAAGAAAACTGGTTTTCATAACTTGGAGTCTTGAGTTCCAGATCATTGTACGGTAGTAACACTTTTTTTTATTTCGGTCTTACTTTTCTGGTTTTGTCAGATGCTTTTCAAAATGAAAAGAGTGTGATAAGAATTTTTCTCGTACATCCACCGTTAAATTAAATTGATAATTACCACGTAGTCCTTTTTTCTCAATTTTTCTGTGCTGTAAACAGAATTAGTAGAATTTTCGTTCGCTGACAATTTTTTCTCAGGGGATCTTTTTGCGGTAGCACGAATCCTTATTTGCCAATTATTTGTGTGCGACTAGTTTTTTCACTGATTGACTTTTCGTGTTAGTTCTTTTACGAAAACTTTTTTTGCCAGAGTTTTAGGAGAGATCCCATTTTAGTGTCGTTGATCCTTGCAAATCCTTCGTCGCTATGTTGCTGTGGTCTGTTAGAGGCTAGAAAAATAACACAGAAGAAAAGAAAGTATGTGGAACAAGGGTATTGAATAAACAGAACATATGTACAAAACAGGAGTGCTAATACAGAAGGTAGAGGTTTTCCTCCAAAACTAACAGGTTTGACTAATGGGTAGGAGTCACCCCTTGAGTAAATACGGTAAGTATTTATGAAGAAGGAACAATTCATTATCGTATAGATAGTTCATCGTAACAGTTAATTAACCCAAAAAAATCTGGTAGGTGTTTCTGTTCCACAGAAGCACTCTACCCATCCGGCTAAAAGATTCAGGTATATAAATATATACTTTACTCATTCTTCCACGACCAGAATTTGACACAAGGTCAATCTTTTCGTGAAGTTTAAGAGGTTTCAATACAGTCTTCTTTCTCCTAGACATGTGACCACACCAAGCTTAAAGAGCTTACTCTACTTAACCAAATACCCTTAGTTAGAAGGAAAATAATTGGATTCAAGCATTTTCCAACGGTATAAACCTTCAAACAACCCCATCCACGATTTGAATTTTGATCAACATGTCTATTTCCTACGACACAATGAAAATGAAAGAAAGAAAATGAAAGAAAGCGAAAATATGGAAAACCTTTTGGATAATGCCAGAGAAATAAGATAGAACTGTGGAATTTGTTGATGGTTATGTTAGCAATTGTAATTGGCACGCTTGGAATGGTCACTAAAGCCGGGGGAAAAGACTGAAAGAATAGGAAATCAGTGTAAGAATAGAGACGGTCCAGATCACAGTATTGTTAAGATTGGCTATAATACTCAATAGAGTCCTGGAGACCTGAGTGACTTCCTCTAACCCAGACTCAGAAAACCAACTTTTCTTTAAAATCATTCTTGCTTGGTCTGCATATGTTTATGCTGTTCAAGCGAACTTTTCTGCTTCTTATGTCTCTCGGATGTATTGTCAGTTTGGAATTTGTTTGTTTGCTAATAGTTTGCTAACCTAAAAGTAAAAAAGCCAACATTCGCATGACAACCAGCAAGTCTACTATGTTCACAATTAAGAAGGCTACTATAAATTATGACATTCAAACCAGTACTTTTAATTTTATATTTTACATTTTACATGAGTTGTATGTTGTGGCTACTGCAAATCCAAGTTTGATTAATTTCTGTGCTGATGTAACAGATGTAACTTGATGTCCTTCTACGAAGGAATACAATCAAAGGAAAAAAATATCCTTTCTTATTTAGAATTGTAATTCTTAATCAAGTTCAATTCCATCTATCCTTTTTTACTTTCTTTATCAAACTCCGGCAGTCTCATGCTCTTTGGAATCATTATTATCTTATTTCAGTTATAACCTAATTAAAAATATCTACAAATATATTCTGAATCATTTCACATGTTGTATAGCCGTGATACAACTATACGTATACATATACATGCGGAAACATAATCAACAATAATGACGAACGAACACATTTGTTTAGAAAAATATACCTCTCATACTTTATTCGAAAGGGTGGCGAAAGGGTTGTCTGTGAGAGGTCAATTGGAGATTGAACTGACTGCAACATATTGACCCCTAGTTCCTCTGACTATAGTAGCACTTCTTTTCTCATTCTGCTGGGAGCTGGTTCTCACTGCCTCGAACTGCAACTTGAACTTTAACTGTAACTGACTCCAAGTAACTCGAACTGTGTGTGGCACCGGGTTATATAATTGTTTGACGTTCAGCTGCTTCCCGTGGGCGTCGCAATTGCACCGATTTCAACCCGTCCACAGGTCAAGGTGATATGTTCGATATCTTCGACTGGATGCACCTGTTTCTTGATTGACGACCGGGTCGAGGGCCAATATGTAACGCAAGCAACCCTACAACTACTGGAATAATGTCTGAGTTTAATTTACACATTCGTATAATTTCTTTATTAAGACTTTTATATTTTGAAATTCATCAAATTCTTTTGCTGTGATATTTTTCATCAGATTGAATGATTATCTATTGCTGCTGCTGCTGTTGCTGCTGCTGCTCTTATTATGTTTTTTCTTTCTGTTTTGTACTATCACTTAGTGGATAATTACACAGACCCATTGGTAAAGAAAGTTAATGAATAAATTCATGTAGGTTATCCTTGCGTAATTTTTAGTGTCGTAGGAAATAGGCATGTGGATCAGAATTCAAATCGTGGATGAGGTTGTTTGAAGGTTTATACCGTTGGAAAAGGCTTGAATCCAATTATTTTCCTCCTAACTAAGGGTATTTGGTTGAATAGCGTAAGCTCTTTAAGCTTGGTTTGGCCACATGTCTAGGAGAAAGAAGACTGTATTGAAACCTCTTAAACTTCGTGAAAAGATTGACCTTGTGTCGAATTCTGGTCGTGGAAGAATGAGTAAAGTATATATTCATATACCTGAATCTTTTAGCCGGATGGGTAGAGTGTTCGGTAATGGCCCGGGAGACAGGGGTTCAATTCCATGTCGAGTCATTCCAAAGACTCGAAAATGGTACTTGATGTTGAATTGCTTAACACTCTGCATTATAAAGTTCGTATCAAGTGTAAAGTGAAACAATCCAGAAAAAAGTAGTAGCCTACCCTACACCTCGGCGTAGTAGCTTATAAAAGGGGAGCCTTTTGGTACCTCTCGACCTCGGTCGCCATCTTTACTTATGCATGTATGTATGTATGTATTATGCTTGTACAAATTATAGTCTTATGTTATTAATATTCCTTTTACAGGGATAACAATGTCTTAAGACGATGAGCTGTTCTCAGCCTAACATTTTTCGAATTCTTTTTGAATGGCTTTTATCGGAGACCTTCTTAATGTAATTGGCTCAATCTTTCTTAATCCTACCTTTTCGCTCCCATTATAACAGAAGTTTTAAGATTTCAGCGTGAATGATTTTTTTCACCTAAAATCTCCCCAGAAAATTAACTCCAGTTGAAATCAGGTGTGAAATTGAAAATAATGAATTGAATTTATATATTTATTTATACTCTCACATCTATTGTTGAGGTAATGAAACGAATACGTGCCTTTCTTAAGAACATTAGCGTGAAGAGAAAGTCATCTAGTCGAATCCTGGATTGGACATCACCTCGTGGGCTCTTACGACATTAACCCTTAGCAGCAACAATAGATGTGAGAGTATAAATAATATCAGTACATATCAGTCATATCAGTACATAACAAAAGTGGGCCTGGCTCAAAAAATTTCCCAGTAAAAACAAATGAATTCAGTAGCCATAGCTAAAATAGATTTATTTCAGTTGCTGTCATTGATCTCCATAGAACATTATGGTTACAATTTTAGCAATAAATTGACTGTAAATTTCACGAATAAATTCCAACTACTTCTATACAAAACTGTGTATCATGCTCAAGTTGTTTTTGAATATACAAGTTGAAACTCTTTTTTTCTTTATTGAAGACCTCTTTTTTTGATGGGTTGTATTCGATGATCACTGTTAAATCTTGTGTTTTTGCCCATCCCATTCCAAATGCATTATTTCTTTTTCGATTCTTTTATCATTATAATCATCATCATCATCATCATCAAGACGTGCCGCCAGCACGGATATCCTTGACCATCTCTCGCCACTTTTCCCTATCGTTCATCACCTCCGGCAGGTCTTCTGGGTTACATCCCGTGTCCTCACATAGCTGGTGTATGTAAGTTCGTGCTGGTCGTCCTGCTTTTGCTTGGCCATATGTGGGGGTCCATAGTAGTACGTCACTTACAAGCTCGTCTTTGCTTCTCCAGCAGTGTCCGGCGTGTCTGGCTCGTCTCACCTGTATAGTTTTCGTGATGGGAGGTAGGTGGCCGTACAGTTGGCGTCTCGTGGGGTGTTATCGCTAGGACTTGTTCAGTATTGCTCTCAACATTCTTGTGTAGTTGCCGTCAAGTTTCTTCTCCAGCCGTTTGGTTAGCGTCCATGTAGTGCATCCATATAGCAGTATCGATAGAAACGCTGCCTGGAAGAAACTGCGCTTCATTTCATCGGTCAGGTCTGATTTCCATATTATTGAGAGCCTACCTATAGCCGTCCATGCTTTCGTCAGCTGTGTGTCGATGTCGTTTTCTGTTGATGAGACGCTACTTCCTAGGTAGGTGAATTTGTCCACTAGCCTCAGAGAGGCTCTGTCTACAGTGGTAATGTTGCCCGTTTGGTTGTAACACATATATTCAGTTTTGTGCGCATTGACATGGAGGCCAATGCCTGCTGCAGCTCGTTCCAAGCTATGCAGTAGTGTCTCTGCTTGATTAGGCGTATTCGCCAGTAACGCTAAGTCATCAGCGTAGTCGGCGTCTGTGATTGTTTTTGCGGGGTACCTTTTGCTTCTTTTCTTAGTCAGCTCGAAGCCATTTTCTCTGATTTTGTCGATCGAGGATTGCTCAATTATTGAAAGAAAAGTCGCGTGTGATTTTTCTCGAATATTCGTAGCAATGTTATTGTTGAAATAATCGAATAAAAATGACGATGAACTGATTTATTCTACTTTTTAATGAATTCTGATCCGGAAGATTATTTCTCTGTAAGTAGATTTCCATTTTGCTGTAGCATAGTACATTGATTTCAGGATAGATTTTCTCTGTGTGTTTTCATCCAATTGTTTAGACATTTGAATCGTCCGCTGATGTGAATACAATTTCTACAGTTAATACCTCAAGGCTCCTTAAACAATTTTACTCAATTTGTGGATGGATCAATATTATATTGGTTAATGGATCCTCATTCCTACTCATATTCCTTTCTTTATCCTGAACCCTAACCCTACCATACGTACTCCTATATATGCCTAAGTTTGGAAACCTGAATTTTCGTTAAAAAAATAAGAAGTGTTGTCGAATAAAGAATGATTTTAACGCTTGAAATTTAAACATGATAAATGGAACTAAAGTTCAAACCCTGTGATTTTGAGGCATAAAGCGGAGAGATTGACCAAATATTGCATCTATCCAGTATCTACGCATGAAGGCCGTTATATTAAATAGAAGGGAAAACTGGGTTCTTTAACCTTGGGAAGGCAACTAGTCTAGGTAAAGAAATTTCCTGAATTCAAACTAGCTTTGATTTGAAATAGGCACCCCTTGATGATGCCCTTCAGCCAAAATCGCTTGGCATTAACAAATTTATATAATTTATTGATTTATGTCAGTGTGTATATTTTCCTGGTTATCACTTCTCTCTCTCTCTCTCTCTCTCTCTCTCTCTCTCCCTCTCTTTCAATATATATATATATATATAATCATGGCTGCCACATAAGGTTTAAGCATGATCATGGTAATGGCTGAATTCCTAAAAATCAAATCAAATATTTGTCTGAAACTATTTTCATGATAAAGAAACATAGAGCAATGAATAGATTTCGCTCTCTACAATAACAGAATTTCTAAAAAAAATGAGTTAGCATACCTCATTTTATGTTATTGAAGCAGCATGTTTTATAGCAGAGTGTCCCCTTTCGAGACAAATGCACTGACAAAGGCTATAGGTCCCCGATGCCCATTTTTATGTCAGCCCTCTTTTCCTTCACTAGAGCATATAAAAGAATATAAATCACAAAGTACCAAAAGCAACAATCATGACTGGTATAATTGTCACTTTCCTGTTCCACAGTTCTTTTCAGTTCTCTAGCAAGGTCAAAGTAATTCTTCTTCTTTTCACTTTCTTTTGGTTTTATTCTGTGGTCAACCGGAACAGCAAAGTTCACAAATTTGTAAGTTCTCTTTTTTCTTCATTATCATAAGTCTGGTCTTCTGGCCGAGATTACGTGATTCGTTTGCATGTCAAAATCCAATTGAAGTTTATGCGTGCCATTGTCCAGGACGGATGCTAGATTGTGCATATACCATTTGTTCATCTGGTCAAATTTAAATTTCTTGCACATCTCGCAGTTGATCACCTTTCCCACCCAGTCGTGTCTAGTCGTATACTTCTTCTATGCTAATTTGCTGCATTCGCTTATTATGTGATTGATCGTTTCGTCTCCATCAACATATAACCAACATTTACTATCTTGCTGCGTCTTTTCTATCCTCGCCTTGATATGATTGGTTTTTATGGCGTTGTTTTGTGCTGCTATTAGGAGAGATTTAGTTTCTCTCTTAAGGTTTCCTTTTCCTGGTCAGGTTTAGGTTTTCTCGCGTGAGATATTGTTCATAAGCTCTTTAAAATGGCCATATAGTTGTTTTTCTTCCCATTTTCATTTTCTTGTTATTGTGATTCTGTTGGTCTTCGTGTTGTCAGTATAGTTTATGGTGGCTGTAATCAGTCTTTCTCTGCTGTTTTCTATGTTGTCTTTGAGACGTTGTATCGATGCGTCAATGCTGTCTTCAATGCCACCAAATACTCTTCCTTCTTTCTCCCTGCCTTATACATGGTCATTAGTTTTCTTGTTTTTTGGTCCATTTACTTAAGTTCTTTTCTAGAATGGCCCCGAATATCTTACGAGTGGGACCGCCCAGGTTTTTATTCCCTTGATAAGGTTTCTGCTACATAGTTTTGTCTCGAGTAGCTTTCTGGTTCTACTGAAATCGTCTTTCTCAGTTGTTCCTTTCATCTCCACTTGTTTGCTGGTATCAGCTTCAATGATGCCCAAGTATGTGTACGTCTCCTTTCCTCCACGCATTATAATCTTGTCTTGATTAGGTAGTTATATTTCGTCTGTCAGGTGTTGTTGGCCCCTTTTCATTACAAGTATAGCACATTTTCTATGCCAGATACCATTCCTATGTTCTGACTGTATATTCTACCCGCGTATATTCGTGTTTCCCGTTCTTTTTTTATTTTTGCAAACAGTTTGGTGCCGTCCTTGTGCATTAAGCGATTGATCATTTCCTGAGATTTACTAGGTTTGTATCCGGCTGATCATTTTTTGAATATGTGGTTAAGTAGCATCATTGCAATTATGAATAATAAGGGTGATAGTGCATCTCCTTGAAATATACCTCGTTGGACCTTCGCTTTATTATTATTATTAATATTATTATTATTATCATTATTCACCAATTACAGCTTTTCACATCAGCGTTAGCTGATGGTTTTTCACTGGAGACTGAGTGACAGCAAGTCTCCTCAAGTCTCCAGGACTCTTCTCAGTATTCTGGCCGTTCTCAATAACGCTATCGTTTGGATGGTCTCCACCCGTCCGCCAATTTCAAAGTCCTCCAGTCCCTTTAGTAATCCTTTAGTTACTGTTCCAATCGCAACAATTACAATCGGTATAATTGTCACCTGCATGTTCCACGGTTTTTTCAAATCCCTAGCAAGGCCGAGGTACTTATCCTTCTTTTCACATTCTTTTAGTTTTACTCTATGGTCAGTCGAGCAAAGTCGACTATTTTGCAAGTTCTCTTTTTTATTTTTTTGTTGATTATTATTGTCTGGTCTTCTGGCCGGGATCACTTGATCCGTTTGTAAGTTAAGGTCCCACAGGAATTTATGCGTGTCATTTTCTAGGACAGGTCCTGGGTTGAGCATATACCATTTGTTCGTATGGTCAAATTTACATTTCTTGCACATTTCCCAGTGGATCACCTTGCCGACCCAGTCGTGTCTCGCCTTATACTACCTCTGTGCTAATTTGCTGCATTCGCTCATTATGTGATTGATAGTTTCATCTCTGTCACCACATAGCCTGTATTTGCTATTTTGTTGAGTCTTTTCTATCCTCGCCTTGATATGATTAGTCCTTACGGTGTTGTCTTGTGCTGATATAGGAGAGATTCTGTTTCTCTCTTAAAGTTTCTTTTTCTAAGCCATGTCCAGGTTTTGTTGTGTGAGATGTTGTTTATTAGTCGTTTAAACCACCCATAGTGTTTTTTTTCCTTCCCATTTTTGTTTCCTAGTTATTGTCATTCTGTTGTTCATCGTGTTCTCAGTATCGTTTCTGGCGGCTGTAATGAGTTCTCGTTCGTGTTTTTGTTTATAGTCTTCGAGTCGTTGTATCGATGCGTCAACGCTGTCTTTAATTATTATTATTATTATTATTATCATTATTATTATTATTATTATTATTATTATTATTTAACTCCTTTAGAGTTTTTCACATCAGTGTCAGCTGATAGTCTTTCACTGGAGTTTGAGTGACAGCAAGTCTCCTCAAGTCTCCAGGACACGTCTCAGGATTCTGGTTGTTCTTAGCAATGCTGTCGTTTGGATAGTCTCTACCCATCCGCCAGCCTCCAAGTCCTCCAGGCCTTTAAATAATCCTTTAGTTATTGTGCCTAACGCACCAATCACAATAGGCACAATAGTTACTTTCATGTTCCACAGTTTTTTCAATTGCCTAGCAAGGTCGAGGTACTTATCCTTCTTTTCACTTTCCTTCAGATTTATTCTGTGGTCCGCCTGGACAGCAAAGTCGACAATTTTACAGATTTTCTTTTTTTGTTTTTGTTGATTATTATAAGGTCTGGTCTTCTGGCCGGGATTTGGTGATCCGTTTGTATGCTAAAGTCCCATTATTATTATTATTATTATTATTATTATTATTATTATTATTAATCCTTGTGAGTGTTTATTCCAAATGAGTTTTTCGCACCGGCTCCACCTAATAGTTTTTCATAGGAGTCTAAGTGAAAGCATGTCTACTTTGTTCTCCGGGGCTCCTATAAATGTCTTGGGTAATTCTTTCAGTGCTGTGGTCTGATTGGTTTCAATTTCTTCTCTCATATCTAGTTTATCCATGTACTTAGACACTGTTCAAAAGTCCATATCTACGATTTACAACAGTTATCTCTCTGTTCCACAGCTTTTTCCGATCTTTGGAAAATGTAGCAAAAAATTATCAATGAAAGAATATATGGTTTGTGTTTTATTATTGGTATCATAAATTATAGCTGAACATTTTTATTGAAGAAAACTTTTCGTGCTACTATGTCTAATTTCATCTAATCTATTTAATTTCTATTTGCAATTATTTCATTTGGTCTTCAGGATAATTTAGCCGGGAACGAACATACATTAAATAGTCCGGATCTTTTTTATTCTTCTGTTTGTTGAAAGTAATTCGGATTCTATTCTTTGGCCCCTTATTTTCTTAATGAAAATAGAAAAAAGTGATTTTTTTCTCTGATCTGATGAAGCTTTAAAAGCAAACCATAGGCAAAAATATGGTTATTTTCCCCAACAAGTTTCGTTTTCTACTGTCATCTTTCTTAACTAAAGATAAGTATGCCCATGCGCAAGCGTCTCTAATTTGACTCATGTATATGCAGACATGCATGACCGTATAACTATATTCGAATTGAACTTATTTTCAGATACAGAGTGTCCTTATCTCTTAGCGGGAATATGAGTAGGATTTTGAAATGTTCCACACGCCTGCGTATATAAACATTTCTAAATACCTTTAATTACCATAATAGTTAATTATTTCCCGCTAAATACGCCTCATTTTACAATCCGTGTATCTCAGTGTATTTTCCGCTAATTAAAATGCGGTTAATAAGAAATTACTTCTCTTATTAAGTGTTTACATAACTCATGCTCGAAGCAATTAGCACACATTTGTTACTTTGTTTGTGGGGAACAAATCCCTTAGGAATCAGGCATATCATCTTCGATCTAGTAATAGATGTTGCAAAACAAGGGCTTTTAGGTAAATATTAAGCTTCGTTAAATTTTGTACTGTTCCCTGTGTCACGTGTTAATAAAGCAGATAATGTAACGTGGGCGATACTGATATGACGAATGTTGCTTTGTCTTCGTACAACATTTGTATTGTAGTAGCCACAGGGTCAAATCGATGTGTGCCTTGTGGTCAGGGCAATGTGTGCTGCGGTGTTAGTGCTGCACGGCTAAGTCGGCGAGCGGAGAGGGAAATCCAAAAAAACACTAATCGGCTCTTCGCCTGTCTTTTCAGCGAAATGTTGAGCAATTATCGATCGTTTCTTCTTTTCCTGAAACCCAAATAGGCTCCTGACTCTTTTTAATAAAAACTGCATTTTACTTGTCACGATAATATGATACAAAAGCAATGAATTTCACTTTCTGATACTGCTATTCATTTCAGTTGCGATGAGAGAGAGAGAGAGAGAGAGAGAGAGAGAGAGAGAGAGAGCCTTTGATCAAATCTTGTTGGCAATTGCAAACTTTACTCTATATCGTATAATTCATTCTGACCCTGTTACTCTTTGACAGCTTAGCTCACCTCCTGTCCGTCTCAAACTAAATCAGCCCTAAAAAGGTCTTATTCATTATGATTTTCTTTTAGTCGTGAAATAAAATTGCTTTTACTGTTTTCTTAGTTTTCCTGTTCCATAGCCTCGCTTTCGTATGTGACAGTATATTGATTTTACGTAATGGGCTTCGTATTTTATGTATCAGATTTTAATGTTTTAACGTCTTTGAGTCGCTTCAGAAGAGACGGGATACCCAGGTGGTGAGATACACCACCCATATCTGATTAAATACGCAAAAGTAATAAATACCCATCCTTACTCATAAATGTTTCGAATAGACAATCTATATCTGTTTAGATTCTACTAAAGGAAAAATTCAACAAGTAATTCAAGTGAATTTTAAACTGGACAATCCTTCTGTTTATGTTGTCTTTTACAAGTATTGTTTTTATATTCGTTCCAACCTGAGAATCGCCCCCTCGCTGCACTGTAATAGTCTGCCACGGGCCAAATGTTTGTATGATAGACCTCGAAATCCAACAATGTTAGTTTGCATATCGAGATAAAATAATTTATTGCATATGGTCTTGTGTAAAAGAGCTTTTATTTTATACTGTATGATGAATGAACCCGTCGTGCTCGCGTTGTAAAAAGCTGGGGTTTTTACGATATCGATATTACAATTCATGAATTCATTAAATCAACATTTTCTGTGATTCAAAAAATATCGTTAGCCAGAATACCGACCCGACAAAATATCATTCAGTTACAAATTAGATTATGATTCTCTTTTTTCATTTAGATCATTGTTAGTGTATTACTGAACTAATTTTTCTGATATAATATGTCGCTATTGTTGTATTTCTCTTACATTCATATAAATGTACTGTTGATTTAATACTAGATTGATCGATAATGCATCGGCGACATAAATGAACACTCCACTACACACACCAACGTACCCGGGCGTGTGTACGTACACACAAACCCGCGCACATGCAAATGCAGGTTTAAAGATAAGATTACGCAAAATACACATTATCACATTTGAGTATGTTACATGGCCGATGGCACTGAATTTATTCGTTTTTTAGCTGATTTTGATTTTCCTTCAGTCTCCGTGGTGAGACTGCGGAATCAGCGATTAGTCAACCGGATGGCTGATAATACTTACATAGTACCAGTATCACGCTTCGATCGACCAGTACATAAGGTTGTGAGGAATTCCAAATATCAGGAGATCTTTTTCTGCGACACTATTGTATCTTGGTAATCAAATAGAGAGGACTGTACTGCTCATACCGGGACAAAAATGTCTTACTAACTAAGCTATTTTATTTATGTTTGTGACCCATATGCCAAGAACCTAAAAGGATTCTTTTTTGTATGGATGATACTTCAACCCAGGACAAAAACTGCACGTAGTCGCAGCAAAAAATTTCTCCGTGAAATAGCGAGATGATGGGCTAATGAAGAGGATAATGAAAGTCCACAATAATAATAATAATAATAATAATAATAATAATAATAATAATAATAATAATAATGATAAAAATAATAATAATATTAATAACAAAATAGCAAATGTAGACTCTCTGGTGACAGAGATGAAACCACCAATCACATAAAAAGCGAATTCAGCAAAGTGGCACAGAAGGAGCACAAGGCTAGACATGACTGGGTGGGCAAGGTGATCCACTGGGAAGTGTGCAAGAAAGTTAAATTTGACCATGCCAACAAACGGTATATGCACAACCCAGCACCTGTCCTAGAAAATGACGCACACAAACTCTTATGGGACTTTGATATACGAACGGATCACCTAATCCCGGCCAGAAGACCAGACCTTAAAATAATCATAAAAAAAAAAAGAAAATCTGCAAAAATGTCGACTTTGCTGTCCCGGCTGACAACAGAATAAACCTGAAAGAATGTGACAAGAGAGATAAGTACCTCGACCCTGCTAGAGAATTGAAAAAACTATGGAATATGAAGGTGACATTTATATCCATTGTGATTGGTGCTTTTGGCACGGTAACTAAAGGATTATTACTGGGCCTGGACGCTTTGGATGTTGGCGGCCGAGTGGAGACCATTCAAACAACAGTATTATTGAAAACGGCCAGAATACTGAGAAGAGTCCTGGAGATTTGCGGAGACTTGCGGTCACCCAATCTCCAGTGAAAGACCATCAGCTTACGCTGATGTGAAAAACTCTAATGAGTAATAATAATAATGATATACCGTATTACTTCATGGTCAATTATTATTATTACTATTATTATCATTATCATTATTATAAAAAACAAAAAAAAAGGAGATAAGTATATACACCTTGCTTGAGAGCTGAGGAAGCTATGAAAAATGAAGGTGACGATAATAATTATTGTAATTGGTGCAATTGGAACGATCCACAAATAATTGGTAAAGAGGCAGGAAGAATTAGAAATCAGAGGACAAGTGAAAAATACCCAAATACAGCATTATTAAGATCGGCCAGAATACTAAGAAGAGTCCTGGAAACTTGTGGAGACTTGTTATCACTTAAACTCCAGGGTAAAACCATTGGTTAACGCTGGTGTGTAAAATTCTTAAAGGACTGACTCTAATACTAATAGAAACGTGAGATTAATCGTGCAGTTAAGAGAATTCTTCCTCATCAGAACAAATTGATTGATTAATGAGATAAGATGTTAGCATTTTCGATACAACATTTCAATTTTGTTGGCTCCCATTCTTGCATTTTACATAAAAATTGTTTTAAAAAAGTTACTTTAAAACCCTTGAATCACCATAAATATTAAGATAATCAATTTATGGACTGGCGTTTGAACAATAAAAATAACTTTTTGGAATAAAATCAATTAAGTTCCTGCCTTATTCTTTTGTTTTTTCCTCTCTTTTTCATGTATCGTCTGTATATGAGTTTCCATGATTAAAATTCACTTCTGCACGAGCTAATTACACTCAATTCAGCGTCTGAACCTTGCTTTACATCGTTCATTCTCCAGAATCAGCTCAGTAGAAAGACACTTGTATTGTTTTATTATGTTTTCTTTGAAACAATCTGAATGATAAATATAGCAGATATAGTCAAAGTTAGTAAAAAGAGCATTGTAAAATTCCATAAGTTTTACAGTCAACCTAAGATAATTCAAAATTCTGTTGTGGTAGAAAACAGCATGATACTGGGAATTTGGCTATATGATTCAATTTTATTGATTGATTTTAACGTCTTATCAATCTGTTTATGGTTATTTTATGCCTTGAGGCCAGGGGATCACGTCATTGTTCGTTTATATTTGTATTTTTTAGAGTTATCAAGAGTTTATTTTTGCAACCGGTCTGATCAGATACGTATATTTGTTTAAGCATATCTATTTGATCTGTTGATTGGACCCTAAAAGCTATTATCACTCTGAGACAACGTGGATATGGAAGTAATGGCAATGATAGATTACTCTATACTTTTTTGATCTCCCTAACTGGGGCCTGACTGACAGACGCAGGTTAGTGTCATAACCTTGACACCCTTTTAAGGGAAGGTCGTGCCTTATTAGGAGTGATACAGTCATGGTATTCTAAGCCCCGTTTACAGGGTTAAAACTTGCGTTCAGTTCATAGATGAATTATAGTTTACCTTGAAGGTCCTCTTTTTTTTTTTTGTTCATCAAAAGTTTCTATATATGATAACCATGAAATGAGAATTAGAACTTCTGAATATAAAGCAAGAATATAGTCATGGACCACTGTTACAACTGAACTCAACGCTTTGCCCTCTATGAATTGCATAATTTATGGGTTAATATAATGTTTACTATTTTTGAAATAAATAGATGAGTTGGCAAAAAAAACACATTCTTGTCAGTTCAATAAAAAAAACAAAAAAAAAACTATCTCCAAGCAACTTAAGACTTAAAAGTCCAAATGGAAAATGCTCGGCTATATTTATCGAGTGAATATTTAATATCTCTTTAAAAATCGATACGCCTTCAATTTAACGTTATAGAAAACGAATTAAAAATAGAGCCGAGAATCTTTATGTGAGGAAATTAAAAACAATGTTTTCTAAATTTTAATATATAATGAGTTGCTTTTTTTTTTAGATTATCAAACGTTCACATCTCTTTGACAAAACTTATTTTTCCGTCATAGTTTTATAAAAAGATTTGTTGGCTAATTAATGTTAGATATAAGCGTATTTTTAGATAATTGTATAATTTGTTAATGTTTTCATCGTCTCACGTACAATTTTGTGCAAGAGGTAAACAATAAACTCCATCCATTAGTGAGGCTCCTGTGCTCGATCTCTATGGACTATAGAAGCACTCATTCTTTACTTTTTCTTTGTTTTTTTTTTGTTCTGGCTCTGAGTGGTAGCACCTGTTACGGCCTCATCTATAGGTCAAATATATATTTATATATAGAGGATATTCTTTAAAATGATTGTGCCCTTTATGGAAAAAATATTTTAAAATATTGATATTGCAAAAAGTATGAAATATTAACTTGTTTAGAATAATTTTGGAGATTGGTTTTCATACTGTATAAAAAAAGAGTTGAATGGTTGGTTGGTTAGTGGATTGGTATTCTGCTGTGTTAGGTTTGGTTGGGTTTTATGGCGTATAAATACTTGGTTATATAATGCCAAATCCTCTTTAGATATAAACATTAAATATACAGTGAAGTGTTTTTAAGTATCGCTATTAAACATTAATTAATCTATTTAACATATTTGCATTCATTTGCACACAGTTAAATAGTTTCAAGTATTGCAACGTAATACCTACAATTCTATTTTGCGGACAGATAAACAGTTTCAAGTATTGCACACATCTACATGATTCTAAGTACTGATATGAATCACTAACAATTCAATTAAAAATCAGTCTTTTGTTAAGTAGTAAAAAAGTTCACTTTCTTATATTCCGATTTGATATAAGTCCTTTGTTTGCACACAGTTGAAGTAGTCAAACAGTTCTATTTAACCCTTAGATTGGTCCCTATCCGGTGCTACCACTCTGAAATTGCAGTCGGTGTATTCTACAGCCGTAGCCGACTGGGTTGCTCTTGTTGAGGTATTTTAAAGTCAGACTTTTTTGCAAGAAATTAAAGAGTTTCATTAATTAATGTTTAGTATTGGTAAGGTTTACTTTGGTTTGGTTTTATGGCATATAAACCATTATAGGTGATTTAATGCTAAATCCTTTTGTTTCATATGTATTATATATATGATTCCTAAATAGTTTGTCGATTACATTTTTAAAATAGCCTGACATAATTTTTTGGAAACAGCAAATGGTTTTAATTATTTCTATCAAATACGAATAATTCTATTTAGTATTAATCATTTGTTTACACACAGATAAATGTTCACTCTGTTCTATTTCTAAAATTCAATTTAGCATTAGTCATTTGTTTACACTCAGTTTAAATGTCAAACAGTTCTATTTGACCCATAGATAGGACCCTATCAGGTGCTACCACTCTGAGCCAGAGTAAACCTGGGTGGGGTACTCTTCATTACCGAAAACTCCAGCATTACTGAAGCGTCACCAGCAGATCGATTTGTGTCATATCCAGAACAATCGTTCGTGAGGTGTCTTACTCCTCTACAAGGATGCAGTCTGTGTATTTTATAGCCCCAGCCAATTTGTTCAAATAATATAGCTTCAAATAAACATGCTTAATATAAATAATTTGCACAGTTATAGGGTTTCAACTATTCCTCTTTAATACTCATAGATTGTACACAATTTTATGGTTTGATGCATTTCAAGGAATTACATAGTGTCAAGTACCTGATAATGATGATATAAAAAAAATCATAGGTATAATTTAGAATCCATAGTGGGTAGAGTGTTCGCCGATGGTCTGCGATACCGTGTTTCATTCCCAGGTCGAGTCATACCAAAGACTCAAAAATGGTACTTGATACCTCCTTGCTTAATACTCAGCATTATAAGGTAAGTATCAAGGGTAAAGTGGAGCAATCCAGGGAAAGGAGTAGCGCCCTCCCCTTCACCTCAGTGTTGTAGCTATTGAAAAGGGAACCTTCGGGTCGCCCTCGACTAAAGGGAGACAACTTTACTTTACTATAGAGTTAAAAGAATTCCTTTGAATATTGATAATTTACAAACATTCCTATTTCGTTCAAAGATGGAATCACTTGAGATGTAATGATGATTATTCGAATCATAGATGAGGTTGTTTACATTCCATATAGAACGAATAACTTTGGGAAAAGGTATGCATTCAAATATTCTCCCCCCAGCTAGGGGTAAATAGTTGATGGACTGGGCTCATCAACTTTGATATAGCAACCGGTCGAAATGAAGGAAAAACTTGCTACTTATGCATCTATGTTACCGCAAAAAGCCGAACTTTCCCGATTTTTCCCAGACCGATACCGGAAAGAATCCGGAATATTCCGGAACGAAATTTACACAAGCAGACGATAAAGTAAATCAACAAATTTGTTGACAAAACGCATGAAGACAAAAAAAAAAAAAAGAAAAAAAAAGAAAGAAGAAAAGACAATTTTTAATGGATAATGTTACCAACCTTTCCAGGAGAAAAAGAATAAATCAACAGTCAATGTGTGGTAATTTTCAATATGAAAAAATTGTTTGAAATTTTATTTTATTTATTTTTGAGGGGGGTTTGTGTATCATTTTTTTGTCTTTTTAGATATTTTTTTCGTATCTATGCCCTTATTGTACCGTGTAGAAGTAATAACGTGTTAATTTAGAAATCTATTCTTACCATGGGGAGTGGGGTGTTTTCACCTAACAATCTAATAATAATCCAGGTCCTGCATTTGGTGTTACGGCATCTCCAGGCATAACTTTTCCTCATTTTTTTCGGTGGCATGGAGGCTCAGATGCCCGGCAACTTTTAATTTTGCCAATAAGGTTTATTTTCTTGGCAGAATTGGATCACCATTTCTGCACATTGTAGATTTTCGCTTAGCTGCGATAAATTCATGTTTACATTTGTTTGTAACTTAGTAAACAAATTGATTAAATTATTTTATCTTAAATTTCATTAGCTTGGCGTTTCGAAATATTCCGATTCTTTCCGGAAACGCTCGGGAAAGTTCGGCTTTTTTGCGGTAACATAGATGCATAAGTAGCAAAAAGTCTATGCAAACCAGATAAACTCTGCTAAAAAACTGACTTTGTGTTGCTTCATAGTCGCGTGGAGGGGTTGAGTAGATACATACTTGACTGATAAATGGAAACCTAACAGATAATACTACTCAAAACTGGAGTCTCACCACTGTAGTGTCGTATCCATAACATCGATCGTTTTTTAGTTGGAGAGCGTCTTACCCATCTGCCGGAGATGCAGTAGATGAGATCTTGGCTTCACTGGCAATACGTTATATTAGTTGTTTCTTGAAGATTCATAATACCTAGAAAATAACTTTTTTGAAATACTTTAAATCATATAACAGTGTAAATTATTTTTATTTAGTAAAATCAGAAAAAATAGCTGAAATCATACAATTGCATAAAAGGCTGGCTCTGTATTGAACTACAACAATCCCATCTCCTTTAGTTCTATAGTGTATTAAACTCTCTGGTAAAAAAAAAGAAGCTATTTATTAATATTTCACGTTTCTTTTATTTCATTTTATTGTATGCGGAAATGGAAATATCCACGAGATAAAAAGTCATTTTCATCTTGTTAATGATCACGAGTCTGTACTTCTGATCGTAATTTCGTAACCCGTTTGCATTTCAAAGTCTCAGTGAATTTTATGCATCTAAATATCTTGATTAAAGTCTGGTGTGTACATAAAGCATTTGTCAGCATGGACAAATTTTATATTCTACTACATTACCCCAGTGAGTTACCTCTCCTACTTAGTCTTGTTTACTCATGTATTCCGTTTTGATCAGTTTAATGCATTCCCTTACTTTATGATTAGTTTCATAAATATCATTTTTTTACCTACACTTACTATTCACCTGTGTATTGTCAATATTTGCTTTGAAATAATTAGTTCTTTTGGCATTATGTTCAGCAAATATATATATATATATATATATATATATATATATATATATATATATAATTTTAATTCCTTTCTTCATTTTTTTCCCTTTTTATATATATATATATATATATATATATATATATATATATATATTTATCATTTTATTCTTAAAGAGTTCTAACTAGAGCTAGAATAAATAGTTTTTCATTGGAGTCAGAGTTACAGCACATCTAGTCAGGTCTCCAATACACTTTCAAGTACCCAAACCGATTTTAGAAGCGTTGAAGATTGGGTGGCTTCATTTATTTCTCTAACAGACCTACTCGGCTGTCTTAGCTTTTTTACAGGCTATAGGGGACTGTTTCAAGGGAATCGACTTCAATTGTTATGACCGTTACCTTCAAGAGCTTTTCAGCTCTGTGGCAAAGTCCAGATAATCACTTGCAGCCGGTTGTCTGTTGGCAAAGAAAAAATATCCTATTTATTTTGTTTTTTGTTACTATCTCTAGGTCTGGTTGCTTGGCTAAGATTAAATAATCTGTTTTCATCTGAAAATTTCAGAGAATTTTCAGTGTATCATTTACTATTATTAATCCAGTGTTTCACACAAGTTTTAAAATGAACATTTATAATGAGTTCTAAGTTACAGAAAGTCTCTTCAGATCTCTTTGAAGTATTCTGATTTCAACAGTGCTCTGGTTTCGATTTGATCTCTAAATTCCGGTAACTCAAGCTTCTTTGCAGACATCAGCATACCGTCATAAGCACTCTAACTTCGATTAGTATAGCCGTAACCTTCATCTTTTACAGAGTTTTTAGCTGTTTCGTAAATCAGAGATATTTGTTTACATGTTCGCTATCTTCCTTGATAATCAGTTGAAACGCAAAAATCCTCAAAATGGCAACTTCTTTTTTACCTGTTAATTAACACTATAGCATTATTTTGTGTTGCAAAATAAATTCGGTTTCTCTTATCAGAATTCCTCTTCTTACCAATGTCAAGGTCATTTATGTGCAATCTCCTTAGTTTGTCGCTAGATGTATTTATGCAGTTATTTCCCTTCGAATTTTTGCTTTTATGATTTTTTGATTCTATAATGAGATTGCTGTTTCTCGCTGCTATAATCAGTCTTTCTTTATTGTGTTTTATATATTATTTGAATCTTTGCATTGCTGTATCCCTGCAAAACTCCAGGCTTGTGGGTCCTCTCCCTCATGCTTTTCTTGATAAATAGGGGGTGTTTAATTTATCCCTACGATGTAAATTATTGTGTATTATCAGCAATTTTCTTGTTATACGGTCAATATGTCCTAGTTGATCCAACGCTCATTTTGAGCAGGGTCCAGTGTACCTTACAAGTAAGATTTCCTTGCATTTGCTCCGTTTCTGCAGCAGAGATTAATTTAAATAAATGTTCTTCTTCTTCGGACGTACTGGTTTCTTTCGTCTTCTTTTATAATTTTTTTGAAGATTTTCACATTCAATTTTCCGAGGCATTTGTTGTGTTTTTTTCTCCAAATCTTATAATGCTTTTTTTTTATTTGATAGTTATATTAATTACATTGTTTCGTTTTTATCCCTATTTTATTATCAGCATTGCTCATTTTTCAGTCTCAAATTTCATTCCTATATCCTGGTGGTATAATCTTGTATATTGTGTAAGAGGTTCTCGTTCAGGTTTATTCTAAGCAAATATCATCCATATACACGAGTTGGGTTATCTTTTCCTGTGACTTTATCAACTTCTAACCTTTGTGCATTTTCTAAGTATATAATTGAGTTGCTTCATTGCTATAATAAATAATTGTGGCAATAGAAAGTCTCTGTGGAGGATGCCTCATCGGATTTCATCACTGCAAAAGTTTGTCTTTGTGCTGCTTGTTCAACTGCTCAGTTTTCCGTAGCTTTCCTAATGAAGATTATGATTTTGCTGAATATTTTGAATCATATCAAAGATTATATTGTTCAAGTATACAGCAGTATATCGTTGTCTTTTTTGCATTCGATCCATCCACAGTTAAATATTTCTGTCTTGTTTTATTATCATTATTATTATTATTATTATTATTGATGTTATCGTTGTTGCTGCTGTTATTTTACTCATTTACTCCTTAAGTCTTCAGAACTCTTCCTAGCATTCTGACCAATCTCAACAATGCTGTAATCTGGATGGTCTCCAACCATCCTCTAATTTTCCAAGTTCTCTACTTCCTGTACCTGACATTTAGTGACTGTAATTAGCACACCAATTAGAATTGGTATCACCGTCACTTTCATGTTGCAAAGTTATTTTTCAGCTCTCTTGCAAGGTTTAGGTACCTATATCTCTTTTCGTTTTCTTTCAGTTTTACTTTGTGGTCAGCCGGAACAGCAAAGTCCACTTTTCGACACGTTCCCTTTTTTTAGTGACTATTACTTACTCTGGCCGTCTTGCAGAGATTAGAGGATCCGTTTGTATCTCAAAGTCCCGAAAATTTTCTGCGTCTCATTTTCTAGGACGGATTCTGGGTTGAGCATATACCTTTTGTTCATATAATCTGATTTCTATTTCTTGCACAATTTCAAGTGGATCAAATTCCCACCCAATCATGTCTACTCTTGTACTCTCTTTACACTAATTTACTGCATCCCCATATTTAGGATTCATCGTTTCCACTCAATCACCACATAATCTACATCCGCTATTTTGATGCGTCTTGTCTATTCTTGCTTTGACTTAGTCGTAATGTCGTTGTTTTGTGCTTGTCAAAAGAGATTCACTTTCTCTCTAAACTATTCCTTTTCTTAGCATGTCTACGTTTTCTTGGGTTAAATTTGGCTTGTTTGTCACTTGATATTTCCATAAAGTTATTTTTCTTACCATTATTTTTTCAGGTTATTTTTGTTCTTTTGATGTTTGTGTTTTCTGCATTGTTTCCGGTCGCTGTAATCAGTCTTCCTCTGAACTTTTATATGTAGTATTCTCGTCATTGTATCGATCCATCATCATCATCATATCACGCTGGTAGCACGGATATCCCTGACCCTCTCTCGCCACTCCTCCCTATCGTTCATTGCCCTAGGTAGGTTTTCAGGACAACATCCCATATCCTCACATAGCTGCTGAATGTACGTTCGTGCTGGTCGTCCTGCTTTTGCGCGGCCATGTGTGGGGATCCATAAGAGTACATCTCTTATGAGTTCATCTCTGCTTCTCCAGCAGTGTCCTGCATGTCTGGCTCGTCTAACTTGAATAGTTTTCGTGATAGGGGGCAGGTGGCCGTACAGTTGGTGTCTTGTGGGGTGTTGCTGCCAGGACCCATCAAAGCTGTATCAAATACTCATGAATCCCTATCCTTCTTCTTTTCTTGACACATAAAGACTGTCTACGCCATCTCTGTGATGTAAAACCTATTGTATCGTCATGAATTTTCTTGTTCTCTTGTCCATTTATTGAAGTTCTTCTCTCGTCCACGTTAATCGTCCCTAGTATCTTACCAGGGGGACAGCCCAGGTCTTTATCTCTTTGGTGAGATTTCTGCAATGTATTTTGGTTTCAAGTAATTTTCTCGTTCCTCTGAGATATTCTTTTTTAATTTTTCCTTTATCATCGCGTGTTTCATGGTTTCCGCTTCCTATATTCATAAGTATTTTCAAGTTTTCTTTTCTCTTAGCGTTCTGATTTTATCTTCTGTCATTTGTGGTTTCTCGCTTCTAATTATTAGTAGTATACATTTTTCCTTGGCAAATTCCATCCCTATATCGTCACTGTATATCCCTGCCTGCATTTGGGTTTCCAATTCTCTTTCAGTTTTGCAAGTTTTATGTTTTCCATGTACATCAAATAGTTGAGTTTTTTCTTGCGATTCATGATGTTTGTATCCGGCTGTGCATTTCCTTAGTACGTGATTGAGTGGCATCATCACGTTTACAAATTGTAATGGCGTTCGCGTATCTCCGTGGAAACTCACTCTTCGGATTTTAACCTCAGGTAAACTTTTTTCTTTTGCTATCAGTTTGATTCTCACTATTATAGGGTATTCTTGATAAGCTTTATAACTTCGTCGGATATCTTGTACATTTTAAGACCCTCTATTTTCCATCTTTGCGATACTAAATCACATGCCTTTTTGAAGTCAATCCACGCCATAGCTAGATATTTTCGGCTCATTTTGCTCTTAGTTCGTTCCGGGACATTGGCCCAGCGGTTAGAGTGTTCGCCAATGGCCCGAGAGACCTGGGTTCAATCCCAGGTCGAGTCATACCAAAGACTTTAAAAATGGAACTTGATACCACCTTGCTTAACACTATAAGGTACGGTTCAAGGGTAAAGTGGAGCAATCCTGGGAATGGAGTAGCGCCCTCCCCTACACCTTGGTGTAGTAGCTATCGAAAAGGGAGCCTTCGGGTCACCCTCGACTATGGTCGCTAACTTTACTTTACTTTTATCGGAATATTAAAAGAATTGGGGAACATTAAAGTGACCACTGTATCGAACTGTATTAGATCGCTTGGAATCATTTTGAAAATCGGTTTTCTTGTCAAGAATAAATCGTAACAAAAGGAAGCACCAGAATCATTTGATATCAATGTTGTTAATTATGAGGATCATTACTAAAGGGCATATAAGATTACTGAAGGGAATTACTTCCATTTGATCTCGGCTAGTATTTATATGAAAACTTACTAAAAAGCTTCGAAAGTTTTAATATATACTGAAATGCCGAAATATATTGGTGCATGGTCCAATGCTTATCCTCCTTCGAAATTCACTCTACGAGCTGACTAAAAGATTTATCATGGCTTTTTTCCTTTTCTTTTTAGCTCGACAGTCTCTTGCAAGTCATACTTCTTTATCTTCTCTCTCCAGCTATGAGAAAATTGTAGGGCTGACAGTGGCCTTTGCTCTTGTTAAGGCAAACAATCAAGGAGAATGAAAATAAACAAGGAATTCAACAGCAAGGAAAATGAGGCTAACATCTTCACTTTAAAAAATAGTTACTTTCGAGGAAATCGCAGCACTATCAGATAAAGATAAGGCTGCATCTCTTATCTTATCAAGAGTGAGATGCAATTTAATCGCAAACAAATATGAAAGTGTAACACTTCTCAAAATATGTACAACCTTTGTTATACAATTTTACTTCTTGATATAATGTTTCAGTTCTGCATTGTCTGGCAATAAATGATATCTAATGATACATAATAATACCAATTTTGATAGTATGATATTCAACTATAAATCACAACTTTTTGGTATCATCAGTTTAGAACAAAAGTATTTTTGTAAATATTGTTCGGGGTTTTCCTTATTTATTCGACAATACTTTATGCAGAATTTAAACTATTGTAATTCAGATGAGGAGACATTATCTAGTCGACGTGAACAAATAGAATTGTCATGTAGCAGAGGAAGTCATTTCAGTTGACCAAAGTGTGAAATTGAAAGAGAATGAAAAGCTGAAACTTGCCAGGGAATTGAAGAAATTATGGAATATGAAGGTGACAATTATGCCGATCATTATTAGCTTGCTTTGAATAGAAGAGAAGAGCCTTGCTAAGAGATTGAATAAATTGTAAATTCGAGGAATGTTACTCCTAAGTCTCCGTATTACAAGGATGAGCAAAAAGAAGCGACAGAAAGTGTACCGAATAGATTCACTATCTTGTGATCTCCCGTGAAAGACACTGGACGGGACTTATTTGAAAGATTAGATATTATAACAACAACAACAACAACAATAATAAAATGGCTGAGAAAAAAGTAGCATAGAATTAAGCTATTAGATCTAATGAATTTTAAACCAAAATTGACAACGCCCAGAAGAATAGTAAGTCTAGGTAATAAGGTGACTAAGATAAAACAGTTAACCACAAAATAACAAGGAAAATCAATTGTTGATATGACTGGGAAGGATAGCAGAATATCTAGGAACTGTGAAAACGACTCAAATTTTGCTATGCTGACGAATGTTAAATGAACAAGCCAGAATATGTCTTAGAAAATGAGACAAAGAAAATCTTTGGCACTTTGAAATACGAGTAGATCACCAAATCACGGCTAAAAAATAAGGTCAAGTATTAATTAACAAAAAAAAAAGGAATTTATCTTGTGCATGTCGCCGTACCAGCGGAACATTAAATAATGATTATAATGATAATAATAAAATAATTCAAGAGGACTAAAAGAACAGGCAATTTACTGCTCATTTATCAGCACATACTCAAAGAGAGCATAACCAGTCACGAAAGGATTGATACAAGGAGTGGAGGACTTAGAAATAAGAGGTCGAGAGGACACAAACCAAACTACAGCGTTACTGAGATCGGCCAGAATACTGAGAAGTGTCCTGGATGCTTGAGGAGACTTGTTGTCAATTCAACTCCAGTGAAAGATCATCAGCTAACGTTGGTGTGAAAAACGTACAAGGAATAATAACAATAATAATAATAATAATAATAATAATAATAATAATAATAATAATAAAACTGAAAGAATATAAAAAGAAGGATAAGTACCTCCACCTTGCTAGAGAATTTAAGAAACTATGGAACATGAAAGTGAAGATTGTACCAATTGTGATTGGTGCTTTGGCATATTGACAGAAAGATTATTAAAGGGCCTGGACGATTTGGAAGTTGGCGGACGAGAGGAGACCATCCAAACGACAGCATTATTGAAGACGGCCAGAATACTGAGAAGAGTCCTGGAGACTTGAGGAGACTTGCTGTCTCTTCAACTCCAGTGAAAAACTATCACCTTACGCTGATGTGAAAACTCTAAAAAGTCAAAAAATAACAATAACAATAATAATAGTAGTAATAGTAGTAGTAGTGGTGGTGGTATTCGAAGCTCAGAAGAATCTGAGAATATTTTCTAGCCAAACGGATTTTAATTTAGATGTTCATTAGAATTTATTTCCTAGTTTTGATGTAAATATTAGTAATAAATATCATTAAGATGATAATTTTTGTAATTATATATATTTTTGTAATTATATATATTTCTATATTCCTGATGGGAAATTTTAACCAAGGATTTTTACTATTTAATGTATAAATGTAATTCTTAATATTTAATCTACAAAGCTAATGTATTTATGAATTCTAATAAATCATTAAAATTTAATTTATAGATATAATTATCTTACTTATTATTAAATTTACAAATTTATCAGTTATAGCTTTATTAGTTTATTTCTTCTTCTTATTGTAGTTATTAGATTATTAATTTAAACTTATAAGAGAAATCTGTCAGAGCTTCTTAATGCTTATTTTTGTTCAATCTATTGGGACATCCAGCTGGGTAGGAAAAACATCGTTACTTCGTTAGTTTATGCTGTAATTGACGAACCTGTCAACACTTCATTTTATTCTTTTTTCAAAATATCTCTCGCAAAAAGAATTAATTTATAAGAAGTTAATTCAAAGAAAAATACTTTATTCTAAGATTGAATTATCGGACTGGAAAAATATTGCTCATTTTGATCTTGTAAAAAAACGATAAATCCCACCTTCTTCAGTAGGGATTGTTTCTTTAAAATAACCTTCAAACTTTAGAATAAAAGCCGAATAATTATCTGTTCGAGAGCCTATCGATAGCTGTCCATGCCTTCGTCAGTCGTGTGTCGATGTCTTTTTCGGTTGATGAGACGCTACTTCCTAGGTAGGTGAATTTGTCTACTAGTTTCAGAGAGCCTCCGTCTAGTGTGGCAATGTTGCCCGTTTGGTTGTAACACATATATTCAGTTTTGTTTGCATTGACATGGAGGCCAATGCCAGCTGCGGCTCGTTCCAGACTATGCAGTAGTGTCTCTGCTTGATTAGGCGTATTCGCTAGTATCGCCAAGTCATCAGCGTAGTCGGCGTCCGTGATTGTTTTTGCGGGGTACCTTTTGCTTCTTCTCTTAGTCAGCTCGAAGCCATTTTCTCTGATTTTGTCGATCGAAGTCCTAAGCACATAGTCTAGACAGATGATAAAGAGGTACGGGGCTAGTGTGTCTCCTTGTAGTACTCCTGCAACAATGTCGAAGTATTCCGTGTCTCCATCTGGGGAACGTACTTTCACTTTGGTGTTTCTGTAGAGAATCATTACCGCTGCTACTGTTTCTTTTGGTAGGCCGTATGCTAGTAGGATTTGCTCCATCTTCCCTCTGTGTATGGAATCGAAGGCCTTGGTAAAGTCGACAAATAGTAATGTCGCCTGTAAGTTTTTTGCCCGAACGCCTTCCAGGATTCTACGGATGGTCAGTATTTGTGAGGTTGTGGATCTATTTCTCCGGAAGCCATTTTGGTTTTTCCTAAGGATGTTGTCTATTTTGGGTTCTATGCGGTTTCGTAGTAGGGCATTGTAGATTTTGGCTGCTATGGATGTAAGTGTTATCCCTCGGTAGTTCTTGGCTAGTCCGAGGTCGCCAGGCTCTCGATCATATGGAAGTCGGACCTAACTGATAAAATGAAACACAGTTTCTTCCAGGCAGCGGTTGTATCGATACTGCTACATGGATGCACCACATGGACGCTTACGAAGCGGCTGGAGAGGAGGCTGGACGGAAATTACACAAGAATGTTGAGAGCAGTATTAAACAAGTCCTGGCGACAACACCCCACAAAACTCCAACTATACGGACACTTGCCCCCCATCACGAAAACTATACAAGTTCGACGAACCAGACACGCAGGACACTGCTGGAGAAGCAAGGACGAGCTCATAAGCGATGTACTCCTATGGACCCCCACATATGGATGTGCAAGAGCGGGACGACCAGCACGAACATACATACAGCAACTATGTGAGGACACAGGATGTAACCCTGAAGACCTGCCGGAGGCGATGAATGATAGGGAGACATGGCGAGAGAGGGTCAAGGATATCCGCGCTGGCGGCGCGACATGATGATGATGATGAATTATCTGTTAATCTTCCATCTTCAACTTATTAAAAAGTAGAAATACTTTAAAAATTGTCATCCTTTCACAGTTATACTTAAAATCTATGAGTGGCTAAAAGGGCACACGAATTTTAATATTTGATGAAAATAATGAAACGGTAACTCTTATTGGATAAAAACTGAATCTGTTACTTATGAAGAATTGATGCAAATAAAAAGTTAATAAAACAAGTTCGTTTGAACCAGCAACTCACAATTAATTTTTCTTTGAAATGTGAAGAAATTCAAGGAACGATGACCAATTTTGACACCATAAATGGGTCTTCCATAAATTTCACAAGGTAAACAATTTTATTAATTAATAACTATTCCAAAATCTCTTCAAAATACCAAAAATAACATGATAGGTGTTGATTAAGCCTTCTTTCGATTCCAAAACATTAATGTAATATAAAAGTGAAAGTTTTTGAATACTGGATTACCGTATGAAAAAAAAAGAATTAAAAGGGGAAATTTATTTCCTCTGATAAATTTGTTATAATATCTCCAAAAATATTTTTTCTGTTAATTTTTTTCTTTGTAATGCAAAAGATTATAAATATAAAAATCAATAAATATAAAAATCAATGAAAAACGCCAGTAGACGTTTTTCAAACACAGGAATATTGCACTTTTTTAATTAATAATGCATGGACATTTTACATAAAAAGGGACTCTAAAAAACTAAAAAAATCTTTTATAATTCTTCTGACTTTCCTCTTTACAGAAAAAAATAAAATTCGATCACTCCCAATATATCTCCTCAGAATTCATAAAAAATGGTGAGGACCGATATATATATATATATATATATATATATAGTCCACAGACAGACTATTATGTTGTACCACAACTCTTCAGTATGGTTAGACATGTAGGACGCTCGAAGCTGGGCTCGAAACCCGCCCTACTTTACATTAGACTTAGTATCCGGCACTCGGCCAATAAGTGTGCCACGTCGGCTTAGGGAATTATAAGGTATTATGTAGCAACAGCGGCAGGGTTTGTTTGTTTATATTTTATACCTTACCTGTTACCAGAGTGCTCAATTCGTTCGACCGGGCTTCAATCCTAAGCCGAGTCATATCAAAGAGTCAAAAAATGGCACTTGATATCTCATTGCTTAACACTCAGCATAACGGAACAAGGGTAGGTCGAAAAATCCTGAAAAAAGAGGTAAGAATCATCGGTTAAATGGAAAAAAATCTAAAGACAGAAGTATCACCCTCCCGTACACCTCGATGTAGTAGCTACTGAAAAGGGAGCATTCGGGTCACCCTCGACTACAGTCGCCTAACAAATATATATATATATATATATGTGTGTGTGTGTTTGTGTTATATTGTTATGTGCCGTAACATAACGACACAATAATAATAACAGACGCAGGAAGACTTCTTTAAAAAAATATATCTAACTCTCACTTTATTTGTAAGTGTTTGAAAAGGTTATTCAAGGTTTTATGGTGAGAGGGAGTTGGAGATCGAACATAACTGCAATATTTAACCCCCACTTTTATGGCCGTCAACGTTGTGTCTTTCTCGTTCTCCAGGGCTACTCAACCGGAGGCCCAGGGCCCACTCTGCTGGGTAATGTCTTTCTTTACTGCATCTTATCAGCATCTTCTCCGGACCCCAACTCATCAGGGCCCCAAGCCCCTTTCGCCTGGTGTGGCTTTCCCTACCACATCTCCCGTCTCCAACTGCTCTGCAACTCAACTGGCACTTGACTTCCGTCTTGACTGCGTTATATAATAATTCAACGCCCACACGATCGCCCACTCGATCTTTGAAATCGAATGTTTAATCGTCATCAAGCGGAAATAACTGTCATGCAGTTCACAGGTCACTCTCTTCTGGTGCATCAGTCTATGAGTGTACCATGGGAATTTTTTTGCTCGTCCCATTTCATCAGCCAATTTCCGCCCACGCAATTTCCTCTCATAACTGCCATTAGAAAGTGTCACCTCCTTCCGGTGCATCACCTTGGAATGGCATTTTTGGCCGGGTCAAAAGGTCAAAATATAACATGTGTGTGTGTGTGTGTGTGTGTGTGTGTGTGTGCGTGTGTTCACGAAAATACTTTAAGATTCACGAAAATACTTTAAAATTCTAAAAACATATCCATCTAAAAGGGAGAATTTTTTGAAAATCTGATCATTGATTTTTAATGCAATGTTTTAAAAAGCGAATAGTAGTTAGTAGGTTCGCGTATAAAGAGGTTGCGTAATAAAGTCTATTGATTGACTGGTTCCATAATGTAAATTCTGTTATCGTTCGTAATTTTCATTATTTCCGGAGGCTGAAAAAGATTTTTAAAATTCATCCGAATTTTAATTAATATTTCTTCGTTAGAATGCTCCAAAGATTATGACGATAATAGTAACCTTTAATCAAGTTTACTTTGTGTTGATTTTGGGTGGGGTCATTTTACATATTACACCGGATGTGCCTATCTTTCTCAGTTCCAAATAATGTTATGTTATTATTAAAAATGGTGCCATTAATTAAGTATTCAATTAATGTAATTCGTAATTTATTTTTCCTTTTATTATTCATAATTTTAAGTTATTTGAAATATAAAATGTAATTGCCTATTACGACAAATAAACGGCAATAATTTGTTATATATTCGTTAACATTCAAAATAATTTTGATTTAGGATTTTTAATATTTAATCTATGAATTGTTTGTAGATTTTAATTCTTTCATTCAAATCTAATTCATAAGTATAATTATTTCAAATTGTTAAAATCATTATAAGTTTGTTAATAATTTATTTATTCATTTTTGCAAATGGTGTTATTCATTGTTAAAATGTAATGTTAATGCAGTTCATTATGCTTTTTAAATATTGAAAAAAAACGTCATAAAACTTTTTTTTAATAAGAAATAAATGATTGATTAAATAGATAAAATGATTTTTAACTAATTTAATGAAAAAAAAAATGAAGCTTGATAATTTTTCATACAAAAATTTACTTCTTTATGTGACATCTAAATTTTGTGTGTATGTGTGAGGAGGGTGCGTGCAAATAAATTTTAATTTTATTAATCGACGAAAGAATTTTCCTTTCGAAAGAAAATTTATTTAAATTCTGCGCAGTTCCAAAAGTATCAGGTTTGATGTTTATATTTTTTTTCGCAAAAGGCCGATTCATTCATTTCTGATATGAGTAAAGTTAGAGACCGAAGGCTCTATTTTCAATAGCTACGACTCCGAGGTGTTGGGGGGGGGGGGGTGATACTTCTATCACTAGATTTTTCCACTTAACCCATCATCCCTACCTTATAATGCTGAGTTTTAAGCAAGGAGGCATCGAGTACCATTTTTGAGTCTTTCTTATCATTGAGGTTGGATTGAACCCCACTCATCCAAGCCATAGGCGAACACTCTACCCATTTGATCAATGGACCGGTTTGTATATATATATATATATATATATATATATATATATATATATATATATATATATATATATATATATATATATAATGGACCAGGAAAATGAAGAGAATACTTTTTTTTTAGCAAATAGCATGTAATATTCAAAATTAAATAATTACGTGAAACTTGTTTTGAATGTTCTTTTCTGTCCGTTCATCTCTGGCGGGAAATATTGTTATGGTGTAGTCCGTAAGGGCATGTAAACGTTTTTTTAATAACACATATAGAGTCCAGCCACCTATGACCAATTTATTATCTAATGATAAAATTTTGTTCAGAAGCCATTGAAGAACCTGACAAAATATCAGATTGGTCCATAGAAGGCGTAACATAATTTCTACCGAAAACAAAAGACACAACGAATACAAAATACTACCGACAAATCATATATCTTCCCAACATATAAGATCACAACAACGATTCTTAAAGAGATAATAATCAAATTCGGAGAATGTAAAGGCATCATCCCTTTATAAAAAAAAAGTGGGGATAAAAATCATCTTACTGCAAAAGTCAGCTCCTGATAAATGAGATGATCATGGAAAATTGCTTATTCAAACAGACAAAAGTATGTATGGGTTGGGTTGGGTTGGGTTGACTACAAAAATATTTGGATAGTGTAACCCGCGAATAGATTCTAAAAGTTCTACACATTTTAAGGATATCTTTAGTTATAAGTACATTCCAAAAATACATCATGGAAAGATAGCGTATTAACCTTAGATTAGTCTATGAAAAGGCATGCTAGAGCAAAGAAAAAAATGAAAATTAGCAATGGAATCTACCAAAGACATCTAGTTTCAACTCTTCTTTTTTTTAATATGCCGCTAATACTTTTCTCCGTGAAACTTAAAAATTCATAAAAGCATTTATTTTGTTTGGACGATTTAAAGTTATATGCAAAAATGATGGTGAATTTGAAGATCTAGAAAACTCTGTTAAATATTCAGTGTCGACATTAGGATACTCTTTATTCTGAGAAAAGCTGCAGAAATTACATATAATAAAGGCTCATGTATAAAGTCTAAACGCATCACTTGAGGTATGAACACTCAAGTTTAAGATTTAGAACATTGTAAGCCCATAAATAAAAGTAAAAATAAAGTTTGTAACCGTAGTCAAGTGCGACCCGAAGTCTCCCTTTTCAATAGCTACTACACCGAGGTGTAGGAGAGGACGTTACTCTTTTACTTGGATTGTTCCACTTACCTTGACACGTACCACGTAATGCTGATTGTTAAGCATAGGGAAATTAAGTACCATTTTTTGAGTCTTTGGTATGACTCGACCTGGGATTGAACCCCGGTCTCCCGGGCCATTGGTGATTACTCTACCCACAAGGTCAATAAGCCGGTCTAAGCCTATGTATACTTAGGATTTAATTCAAAAAATGGTATCAATAGTATTATAAGTACAGATTGAAATAAGAAAACATTTTCTTGAAGAATAAGAACAGAAGTGAATGCAAGAAAATTAAGGTTGCAGCAATAAACCCACTGGCTATACCAGTAGTGACAAATAGATTTAATATAATTAATTGGATGTAAGCAGATATAAAAAAAAAAGATGGATACTGAAGTTAGGAAACAAGTAACCAACATCAGAATGTATCACCCAAGAGCAGATACAGAACCTCACTAAGACCAAAAAGAAAATGGTTGAACTGGCTTAATCCAACTGGAAATAACCTACACAATAACTACACTAGGATTAAATAATACTTAAACGCTACAATTGTTTGGATGCTACAGTTATTAAAAACTCATAAGAAGCAAAAAAAAAAAAAAAGAAAATATGAAATAAATTTGTAAATAAACACAAACTCACGCCCAAAGAAATTGAGATCAAAGATAAAACAATATAGGCAGCAAAAACAAGAAGTAGGAAATTGAAAAAAATACTAAATCAAATAAAAAACGTATCGGAACACCAAAAAAACCTGCTTAGTCGATATACAAAAAAAAAAAAAAAATAGAAATGCTGACATAGATATAGGAAAAACTAATTGATAACTGAAAAGAGATGGACTGACGGTAGAAGCAGGGGTTTATAATAGTAGCATAGCATTATCAACTTGAAACTATCAGGCAAAAATAATTTTAAAAAAAGAATCAAACTCAATATGGAGATTATGCTAACAAGAAAACTGAATCATTTGTCGATTTTGAGTTCGTTTCTCCAATCCTAACACCCATAGATGACAAAGAAAAACATTATAAGACTGGGCATTATATTCTTTGGAAAATATCTAAATACTATGGATTATTGTATTGAAAAAAAATGGTGTAAATACCAACGAGACCAAAAAGGGGTTAGAGTTTTTATGATCTTGCTGTCTAAACTAATAGAAAATAGAACAATAGAAAAAAAAAACTGCCTTCAAATTGATATGGGAAAGCCAAAAGATAACATATACTCAAAGAATAAAACAAAATTAGTAAGATCTTGAAATAAAAATGGAGAAACTGTGGTACCTTAAAACGACCATTGAGATATTAATAGTTAGAGTCTTGGGAATGAATAAGAAAAAGACAGATAAATGATTTAATTCGGTACTAGGCTATTTCAAACTATAGAATATACAAGAAACTGCACTTTGCAGAACCGGACAGATCCTTACAAATGTGATTATAAAATATCATTTGAAAGTGCCAGGCGAAAAAAAAAAGATATATATATATATATATATATATATATATATATATATATATATATATATATATATATATATAGTAAATATTTAATCACTAAATTTCCTCACGCTAGATCTTGGTAAATGATCCAGGTAAGGACTTATTAGAAACTGAAAATAAAACTGAAAATAAAATAGTAGCATTTGTGTTATACTTAGTTTTAAACAAACTATGTATACTTGTTTTCATTTAGAAGTTGGTTTAAAGCAGTTATCTACAGAGAGCTAAGCGTTAATTTCATTTTGCTATAAGGTCAAATTTTAAATACACTGCTTCGTGTGTTCCTTCCAATAACAGGGCATAACATTGTTTATCCTAAAAAATCAATATATAAATGGATAAATAAATAAACAAAAATGAAGGACCGTTCAGTCAGCAAATGTGCCAAACATTCTCACATGATAAGAGTACTTTACTTACTGAGTCCATAGCTGCAAAACGCCCAGATATACTAGCGATTGCCCAAGCATATGATCATATTTAGGATTGCCGATAGAATAAATCAATTAATATGACAAATTCTGAAAAGTTCACGTTAGATTAATATATTATTCAAAATGAAAGGGACAACAGCATCTAGAAACGAAATTTAATTTGCCAGGACGATTAAATTGGTTTAGCAACGTAGAGCTACGCGAATTTACGCAGCAATTAAGCTCTACAAACTGCAAATATGATTGGATTGTACCTCTTAGATATTTAAATGAATTACAACATAAATATCTAAATGCTTTCGATCGCAACGTCATGAAATGATTTCGTTTCATGTGACAGTGTGAAACTGTGACACGAGAAAAAGAAAAACAAAGAACAATTGTTAATATATTTTAAAAATTTAATTTTAATTTAAAACAAAGATCTATCTCGAAAAAGTTTTCTAGACTCAACTTAAAATGTGCGCTGACTGAAAAAATATAGAAGAAAATTTTTCTCCAAATATTGCTTTGATGAAGATATTGTGTTAAAATTTACACACACACACACACACACACACACACAAAGTAATTGGAAGGAAAGAAACCGACAAAAGACAAAAGTTGCTATATTTGTCGACGGAAAATGTTGAGACAGCCAATATTTCTTAGCTTTTTGGGCGGGATTAAAGTGTTGTACCAGTTCATTTCCTTCAACTTTTTTTAAACAGCTCTAAATATAAAAGACAAACATCCCATGGATACCAAATATCTTCCGCACTTTTTGCCATGGAGTAAAATGAGGAAAGTTCCGAGTCGAGTGATTGATTGATTTTAATGGCATGTCAATCTGTCTAGATTTATTTTATGCCTAGTGGCTAGAGAACCACGCTCACTGTACGTTTATATATACATTTTTTGTGAACTTGAGATATTTTTGCTCGATCCCATTGAATATGAATGATTTTTTTACAGATCTATTTGACTCATAGATGGAATCTTAACAGTTACTTCTCCTCCAGATCATCGTGGACCTGGGAGGAATAACAAAGAAGGATTACTCTCCATTCCTCGGAAAACCAAAACTGGAGCTTTGTAGCTTAGTCTCATTGTTAGGTCACATCCTTTTTTGGTGGGTAACTTACCACTCTCCGGTTGATATAGTAAGCTCCACAGACCGGACAGAAAAGCTGAGTCGATCGATTCTTGCAAGATATGTATTACGGAAGTGAGGCTGTTTTTGTCCATGTCTATACATATTTGTTTCATTCTCTTTGTTAAACTGACCATTTCACACTTACTACACTCGAAAAGATTAAGTAAAATACTGAATTAAAAGGAAAAAACAGATTTCATTTGTTTACTTCGAGGAATATCCATATTTTTCTCAGCCGGACTTAAAAAAACAATTTAAATAATTGAATCTAGTTTGGATAAGATATATTTCAAGAAGCCAGAATGTTCACCTACAAAATAAAACTTTTTTGCGTCTCATTTATAATTAGTTTATTTACAGCTAAATAAAAATATCTCAAGGGGATGAATTTTGCCTGCAGTTGCAGTTGATATTTTGGGAGTACATGGCCATAAAATATCAATGACTCATCTTAGCGTCGATTTCATAGCGTCTCTTTCCATGGAGTTTCCTTGCTAGCAGTTTTTCGCACTGGTCAAGAGAAAAAGCGCCAAAAGTCTGAACTAGATGCGGTCTATCATATTTTCGATCTCCGCACAAATTTGAAGAAAAACAAATACGAAGGTGCCCAATCCATATAGTATTATATAAAACTTTGTGCTAGATTAAGTAAGGACATCTTAATTGTCTTACCACTCTCTTTTTTTCCACGTTTTTGATTTATAAATCTGATGCCTGGAGAGGCCCTAAAAAGTCATTTTAACGTTTACCCTTTACCACCGTACCAAGGCATGCCGACAGTACACATTACCAATACACACACACACACACACACACACACACACACACACACACACACACACACACACACTTTTTCTCTCTCTTTCTCTCTCGATCGACATCGGTATTTATCAAGCATAGTGATTAGTAACTCCTCTTGACAGCACCCAGTGTCAATACAGAATTGATAAATGTAACTTTTTGCTGTTTAGCCTTAACTGCTGCGTCCATGTGATGAATTCCATCGGAGAACGTTACTTAGAAGTTCGTTTTTACCTCTCCAGCTTTGCCAATTATATCTTATTTGTCTCTTTTGGAGGATTTGGAAGAAGGAAAGTAATCAGTCACACAACAGCTATTTTGTAGGGTGCTGCATCTATAGTTTGTTACCAATTGCATGCTGAAATCTCGCAAAGTTATCATATAACCTTTCCTTCAAGCGTTCTGTTTGAACGCAAGTGGTGACACCATATTGATACATTTTGGAACAATTTTATCTTATGAGAATGATCAGATTTTCATATGGTTGATAACGTGTCAATAGCGGCCCATGGTTTATCAGTGCGTATGTTAACATCAGGTGACCGTGGTGTAATGGTTATCGTCGTAGGAAATGGACACGGTGACACGAGTTCAAATCCTGGACGAGACTAATTGCATTTCGCATAGCACTAATATCCTTGGGAAAGGTATGAATCCAATTATTCTCCCTCCAGCTATGGGTAAATAGTAGGACAGACTAGATTCTTCAGCCTTGGTGAGGCAACTAGTCTAGGAGAAGGAATACTCTGAATTCAAACTTGTTAAACTCTGCTTAAAAAATTGACCTTGTGTCATATCCTACCCGAGAGGAGGGGTTGGTAAATATGGTATGTTAACATCACTATCAGTAAATGAGATATTGCTATCGAACTATATTAACTAGTCAACTAATTTCAGTGGCTTGCAATTTAATAAGATGTCGCAATCTTGATAAAAACATTTTGTCAACAAATTTTGAATGAAGGACATTTTGTATCTATTTTATCTAACAATAATTTCGGGAGTAAAACAGCCTTTGCATTCTATATTTGTTTTTTCTATTATTTAAGAGTATTGACGTCATTTATGGGGCCATTCACTAATGGCCCGGGAGACCTGGGTTCAATCCCAGGTCGCGTCATACCAAAGACTTTAAAAATGGTACTTGATACCTCCTTGCTTAACACTCAGCAATATAAGGCACCTATCGAGGGTTAAGTGGAGCAATCCAGGGAAAGGATTAGAGCCCTCCCCTACACCTCGGTGTAGTAGCTATTCAAAAGGGAGCTTTCTAGTCGCCCTCGACTACGGTTGCCAACTATAATGGATCACTATTTACAGTCAGGAAGAATATTTAATTTTTTCGTTCGCAGCCAGTACCGAGCAAAACATTAATTTACCCATTGGTACATTAACACTGAATAAAATTGAAAAGAAAGCCTTGATAAACTCATATAAGTAATTGAAACATTTAACATTTTCTGATTTTTGCGGCGAGATGAAAGAGGGTGCCTCAGTAGAGTCATTCAACAAATAAGAATGAAATCCCGTTAATTGTTCGCCAAACGAGCGCAGACAAAAAAGGGGAACTTCTATATCTTTTCTTTCTTTGAACGGAGGCAAAAAGACAAAGAATAAGAGATCTAAATTCTCACGTGACCAACGGAAACGAAACGTTGGAAGTCACGTCCTCATCCAAGGGAAGACAATTATTTCTATCTTCCTACAAAGGAAATCAATAGTGTTCCAAAGGGGAAAAAGTATTTGTGTTGTTTTTAAAGAAAGCGTTTTGGTTGGTTGGTTGGTTGGTTGGTTGGATGGTTTTTATGGCATATCAACCATTGTAGGTTATTTAATGCCAAACCCATTTATATGTAAATAATCTGTTCTATTTAAAACAATTCAGTTTAGCATAAGTACACAGTTTAATTGTCAAAAACATTTCCATTTCAAACTATTCAAGCGGTTATATGTAACAATTCACTTAAGTGTAAATACAGTTTTAATGTCAAAAACAGTTCCATTTCAAATAATTCAGTTAAGCATAAGCACGCAGTTTAAATGTAAGTACGGTTTAATTGTCAAAAACATTTCTATTTCAAGCTCTTCAGTTTACTCAAACAATTCATTTTAGCATAAGTATGCTGTTAGTTCTATTTAACCCATAGATAGGGCCCTATCAGGTGCTACCACTCCGAAGAAAGCGTTTTGTAATCAAAAACTTTTTAATGAAAGTGTTTTGTTTAACAATGCTTAATGGTTGTATAAACCATTGACATTGAGGTTTGGCAAAAAATGTATTATTTGAGATTAATTTACACTACACAATGTGGATGAGATTGTCCACCATGACGAAATATCCGAATCAAACGTTGTAAATTATTAGTTTTGCATTTCATGTAGATTCAATGTGGAACTTAAAATGAAGTTTCGAAAAATTCTCTGAAAATATATTCATATTCTTATTCTTTATAGATTTTCTGAAATTCGATGCAAATTATGTATTTCCTCCCAGGTCCACTCTAACCCATAATAGCAATAACTGTTATGTTCACTCCATCAAATCAATTAAATTTATGTGAAATATTTTTTTTTAAATTAGAGATCAATATTAATACATCCTTTCTGAAAATATTGATATTCAATTTAAGTATCTAATATTTACTTGTCTGAATTGGCTAAAGATACATTTTTTGTTTCGAATCTAAATGGAGAAAACACAATTTTTAAAGTGACAACTTAGAACAAAAGACAATGACCATTGCAAGGCAACGTCGATCTGTCAACATAAACCATCGTAATTCCCCTCACGGAAAACAGGAAAGTATCTCTTCACAATGAGCTCCTCAAAGAAGTCAAGTGTGAACTTTACAATTACTGCTCCAAATAAATCCCCCTACAAAAAAAAAGCAAGAAATGAGTTAAGAGAAATACTCAAACAGAAAAAAAAGTCCTTTATATTTATCTCCTAACCGGGCAGAATGTGCTGTTCCGTAACGTGGGACGTTTGACTAATCCATGATATTTAACTGATGTTTAATTTTCGATTTATTATCAAAGGAAAATTTCCAAATCTCTGATAGACAGCAAAATGTATTTTAAACACGTATTTGCTTAGAAAGAGAAAAAAGTTATCTAAATGGAGAGAATTATGTAATTTCTTAAAGGAAAACTGAAATTCTTAGTACTTAGTTTTTCTGTAAAATCAAATAGTCGTACTTATTTAGTATAAGGGTTATAATAGGGTAACTGATGTTCATAAGCTGATGGTATGGTTTAGGATAAACAGTCCGGACTCAGATAAAAATAATAAATCCTTTGATTTTACACTCATAATTCTAGGAGTTTTATTGTAAATCATGTCCGTTTATTCTGAATTCTAAGAATCTTACATAGTTAATTTCCTTGCAGATCAGTGCCATTTTGGGCTTAATTAATTTTTATCGACATACGAAATATTTTCGTTTTGTAGAAAAAAGCAATATTGGCCAAGTACAGATGTAACATATTGACCTTCGACCCAGCCGTCAATCGAGGAACATGTGCATCCAGTATAACGTTGACTGTGGACGGGTTGAATTGGGTGCAGATGTGACGCCCACAAGAAGCAGGTGGATATCAAACAATGATATAACCCGGTGCGACAGGAGAGAACCAGCACCCAGCAGAGTGCTATGGGCCCTCAGGACCCCCGATTGAGCAGCCCAGCAGAACGAGAAAGAGGTGATTCTAAAGACAAAGGAACTGGGGGTCAATATGTTGCCGTTAGTTCAGTCTCCAACTCACCTCTCACACATAACCCTTTCGCAACCCTTTCGCAACCCTTTCGAATAAAGTGTGAGAGGTATATTTTTTCTAAAGAAGTGTGTCCGTTCGTCATTATTGTGTTGAGTATGTTTCTGCATGTTTATGTATAGTTGGTTGTGACTAAGCATTACTTTTCCTGAGATGACCTAATAATTCCTGAAATATTTGGTTGAAGTCTGAACAAAAATGGTGAAACCTTAGAAGGGGCAACGAACGAAAGTAAATTATAATATGTTGGGATTTTACAAAACAATTTTCCATTTATTTTATTCAAACCAAACAATTATTTATGGTTAACTGATATTTATTCAGTAGACTTTTACTAAATATATGTTAGTTTTGCATAAGCGTTGACAATGGAGCACAAACTGAAAGTCGAACGCACTAGAAAAGGATTTTTAAGACTAAAGCTTATATTTCAATTGGCAAAATATTACACCTAAAAAGAAACACCTTGTCAGACTCAAACAGATAGGATATTTTTAAAGCAAGATAAAACTACTGAAAATTAAACTCACTTGTATTTATTTGAGAGTCTAATTCTCTAAGCCTTTCATCATGTGAGACACTCTAAATTTGGTGGTCACTTAAATGTGGCATTGGTCTGTAGTTAATAGCACTTAGAGAGAATAAAAAACTTACGTTGCAATAGTAATTGACAAGCTAATTAAGCACTACATCACGACAAGATGCCCCCAATAATAATACCTAATAAGAAAGCTGTTTGGATATTATTTGCGGAAAATATTGGTATTTAACCGGATGTTTTTTGTGTTTTTTTTTAGATTTCTTGCATAAATTTCATCCATGCTCAATATATCTAAATTCAAGTATATAATATTGAGTTGATTTTTATTTTCTCTTTTCTTGGAAAGTTTATATAATTACTGAATCTGTGTAGGAATGTCGGGACAGGTTCCAGTAATCTATAGTAAATTTCGATTTGAGCGGAAGAATTTTAATGTGAAAGTAACATTTATCGATCGCAACTAACAAAGATTATTCTAATTAACGTTTTCAGAACTATTCGAGCAGGAACAAATCGGTCGGTATAATTGAAACAATTTCAGCCGTCGCCAAATATTTTTCTGACTTAGCAATGTTATTAAAAGATGGAAAGGAAGTAATTTACTCAAGGTAATGTACTCATCTGTATATTTAATTATTTTTTTTTTTGGCTGGGGGAAATCAAACTGAAAAAAAATTCATGTATCTTTCAACCAACTTGTTGCAAACAATATGATAGGAAATAGCGTTTGAGGTTATTTACTTTGTTTTGTCAAGTAGAAAATAATTGTAATACTCACAATATTTGCGATTAGTAAAATAGTCCCTCATCTATGTGCCGACTGACAGGTTTCTGTTTAACATAAAGGTGGTGTTTTTAACGGACTTGATTTTGTTTCCTAACAACTAATTTTGGCACACATTCGGCAAGAACTCATAAATATGTAGCATCGGATTTGGATCGAATCATTACTATGAATCGTCTGCGAGATGAGCTTGCTAACGATAAGGTCCGTACGAGAGAAGTTTTTTTCCACTATAGTCACCCATGTATGAAATGAACAACAGTATCATTGTTTGGTGAACAGAAAGAATTTGCTAAAGATCTAAAATTGCTTACAATATGTACTATTTAATTACTATTTAATTACTAAGCAAATTCTAAGCTCTTCTATGCATATAGGTCGGTGTGAGCGTGTCCATATGTGTCTGTATATACATAGGCGTAGCGTATTTGTGTGTATATGACAATATTAAAAGAATTAGAACACGATCGGAAGATTGGACAATTTGAATATATAATAAAATAGAAAAAAAAAAAACGCTACTCGATTGTAATGAAAGGGTTGTTTTTAAATGAGCTTTATAGACTGAAGACTTTTGCGATATGGTCGGAGTTCTTTAGAAAAAAAAAATTAAATGTATTCTTTTTCCTGGAAATTCGAAATTGGAAGAGCGGTTTTCTTTTCCGGAAGCAAGGCTCTCATATAGCCAAAAAAGAATAGATGTTAGAAACCGCGAGTTCGTGTCTAGAGTAGAAAGCAGTACCAGGTCAATAGGAACAGGTCAATAGGAACAGAAGAAGTTTGTGAAAGTGTTAGAATTCTCTTTAAGATATAAAATCAGATTTATGAATTAATGGTGAGCTTTTGTTATGGTCTGCGATAGATAGGGTCTACGCAGTCAGATGTTCACCTCCTTAGGATGAAGATTAGAGGGCATATAAATAACAATACAAATGTATTCTCGGCTTTGTTTGTTCTATATTTTTTCTTTATGGAAGTAATCCATGGATTTAGAGTTTCGAGTAAAATCTGCGGTCGACTAATTTTTTCTTAATAATAAACGCAACGACGAATTGAGTTCGTTTTGCAAGCGAAACTGGGCTGACCGCGTAATACAATAATACAATCTAAGCGTAAGTATTCGAATTCAACAATCGTTTCTTAGTCTACCATTGTGGCCTTACATTGCTCAAATCACGAACTATTACTAAACTTGCCACCCACCCTCTAAATACTGAGTGATCGGTGTTTAACTTCTGTGATATTAAAGGGTTCAATTCTTTCAACGTGACTTGACCGTCAGTTTCAAAATAAAAGTATACCAAAGAATTGACTCAAGATTGTTGATTTTCTTGAGGATCGAACTCAATACTCATTAGTAACAGGCCAATGTGGCTCACTTGCTTAGTATTACATCTCGTCGGGGTGCCCATCAATGTATGATTGAAGTGGAAAGCGGAATCAGTGAATCAGGTTTTAGTTAGTTTTTTTTTTTTTTTTTTTTTTTTTTGGCGTTCATTTTGCACAGTAGTAGAAAAGGTAGTAATCTATTTTTTCCTGTTTCAGATCTGGGTAGTTTTTTCAAAAGTTTCCTCCGACACACAAAACACTTATCCTAGCGAGTTTTCTTTTTGTCAAATAATTCAGTAGCATCTTTTCTGAGAGCGCGTGACGCTCCGCTGTCATATTTCGTTTAATGTCCGCTCCATCCACAAACCTTACTTTTGACATGAATGTCCAGTTTAGCAAACCAGAAAGGTCGTATGAGGTAAAGTCTAATTAGGGATGAAGAGTACTTCACACCAATAATACATGAATAGAAAACATATATGATCTATCATTCAGTTTATCCGTTCTTTTACGTTTTCTATCTATCTATCTATCTATCTATCTGTGGATTTTCTTAATTTCTTTCGTTCTATATCTATCTATATGCGTTCATTTTCTTTCTTTGCTTCTTTCTTTCTTTCTTTCTTTTTTCCCCTTTTTTTCAATTTATGTCCATTTATCTGCTGTCCATTATCTTTCTTTCTTTCTCCCATACTTCTATCTCAGTATATTCTGTCTGTCTGTCTCTCTCTCTCTCTCTCTCTCTCTCTCTCTCTATATATATATATATATATATATATATATATATATATATATTCCTTTTTATTCCCTGTTAGCAGCGTCTGTAGAATACTCCAACTGCATTTATCCAGATGTATAAGGTCCTCATTATAGTCTTGAATATGATAATAAACCATCTGATGGTGCGTTCCCAGTCCTAGAGCGTTGGGATGTGGGGAGTATAACTTTATTGCCATTCTCCAAGGTCCCCATTATGGATCAAACATAACTGTTCAAGCATTAACTATGGGAGGTGCCCGTAGTGTAATGGTTATCCTCGTAGGGAATGGACACGGCGACACGAGTTCAAATCCTAGACTATACTGATTGCATTTCACATAGCACTAATATCCTTGGGAAAGGTATGAATCCAATTATTCTCCCTCCAGATATGGGTAAATAGTAGGACAAACTAGGTTCTTCAGTCTTGGTGGGGAAACTAGTCTAGGAGAAGGAAAAATCTGACTTCAAACCTGTTAAACTCCGCTTAAAAAATTCACCTTTTGTCATATCCTGCCCGAGCAGAGGGGTCGGGTAAATATGATTAACTATGGATTATCATTATTTTTTTGAGTCCATACAACTGAACAAATATTATTTATATTTCATATGAATACTTGATATCTAGAATTACAAATGTTAAATAGCAGTACTTGAAACCATTTAACTTTGTGCAGGCAAATAATCACTATTGAATGAAAAAAAAATAATGTTATATGGGAATTCTTGAAACTATTTAAGTGTGAGCAAAACAGGAAAATTACTGAATAGAAACATTAGAGTTGAATAGTTGCAATACTTGAAATCATTTAACTGTGTGCAAACAAATGACATTCTACTCGTTTAAAAAATATAGTTACCTACACACTCTTGCCTAAAATAATATATATATATAGTGAGAGAGAGAGAGAAAGGCATTGGCTTTAAATAACCACCATGGAATAATATGACATTAAACCAAATAACTCAACCTTATTTAATCTCTGTTTTTTGTCAGTGAATAGAATGGGAACGAATAAGTTTGCTTATATTTGAGCAAAATTTGCCGGTGTCCTCAGCTTTCTTAGAATATCTTTTTCTTTCTTACTTTCTTTCTGCCTTTCTTCCTTTCTTTCTTTCTTTCATTATTTTCATATTTATCTATCTATCTCAAATATATTTCATCAAAACTACCGCTAATAAAGTATAAAATTTGTCAACATTTTTTCAAATTGGAAAATGTCTCTAGACAGCACTTTGGGCGTTTAGACTTCATCATATTATTATATAAGTTTAGAAGTTGGCTTTATGACATTTTAAATTTTAAAATTGACAGTCTCGATACTTATATATATATATATATATATATATATATATATATATATATATATATATATATATATATATTGAGACAGAGTTAGTAAAATAAATAGTTAGTGACAAAGAGAGATAGATAGATAGATAGATAGATAGATAGAGAGAGAGAGAGAGAGAGAGAGAGAGAGAGTAAAAATATTTGTACTGATATGCAAGTTCTTTAATTAGTATAAACATGCACACATCCGTATTTAACTATTTATAAGGATATGTTTGTGTGTGTATGTGTATGAATATGTCCTCATTCATAGAAATATATATTGATAATAGCAGTCGGTTTTTCTGGGATCATGTAATTTTACACGTAATTATAAGCTTTTATTTACCTCTCAAAAAACCATATGAAAAATGAATAAAGACCGAAGACACAAGCCTGCTTTTCAGAAAATTAATATTGACAAGTTGTAGATGTTAATTAACTTCTAAAGTATTTTTTCTGTATAAAACCATAACTAGTAAACATGACTTACCCAACCAACAAACAGCCCAGTCATTTAGGACTGTGATATAAGCGGATTGCATCTTTGCAAAAAGATAAGATCCACCCAATCAGTGTCTTGAATATGACTATCTGGTGGTGAGGCTCCAGTGTTCGAGCTTTTGAGAATGTGGAGCACTCCGTTATAGCCATTAATATCAGGTCCACACTGGATTGAAGAGGCAGCATTACAATGAATGAAGCAGAAGTGTTTAATCGTTTACTGTACAGGACATTTTTTAATTGGGAATAATAGAACAATTGATTTTGGGAGGAATACTTAAAACAATTTAACTGTATGCAAACAAATGACATTTGGCTCGTGTAAAAATTGTTACCTACAAACTATTCGTTTATAAATTATACGTGGTGCCTTCAATAATTAACCAGACTTTTTTGTACAAGCATTTAAAATAGGCGTTGACACTTGAAAACTCAGTATGCTATTGCTACACATCTTATGTGATGACTGACAAATTTTTATGATTTCAGGTTCAAATGAACAGCTACAGCAGGAATTGGAATACACCCTACTAAAGTCCGATTGTCACATCTGGTGAATTTCAAAAATGCAATCTGGACATGAGGATTACTTCGAAGGGGCCTAGAGTTTCATATGTGTACTATTAATAAAAGTGCCTTTACAAAAAAAGGCTGGAAACTTATTTAATGATCCTCTTATATATTTAATATATGTATAAATAGAATTTGGCTTTGAATAACGAACAGATTTTTATATGCCGTAAAACACAACGTATTAACCAACCAACGAAGCAACAGAAAAAAGACCTGACTTTATATTGGAAAGCGCTGTCATTTCTGATGACATAAAGAACGCTTAACCTTCCGGCCAAAGCTGTAAGATTTGTAATAGTGTGTAACAAAGGAAAAATTACCTTTAAACGATAACAATATAGTGATTAAACAATGTCCTGCTATCTTAATAATGCCGGGCATTCACGTAGCATTAAACTACGTGTCTCATTGCCCGAAGACGCGAGATGTTAGTCTCCATTATTCTTATCTTTCTCGTTGGACTCCGCATCAATGTCGTCGCCTGTCGAAGCGGCAATCAATCTGATGCCTGGAATCTCGGGTTGTTTGATCGTTACTAAACCACACACTCTCCTACAGCATGTGTTGAAATCTCATTGCCATTCACAAAGACACACACACACACACACACAGACAAACAAACAAACAAACAAACAAAAAACAAACCAAAACAAAACATAGCACGCACGCACGCGCGCACGCACGCATTCAAATTCTTTTTTAGTTTTATGGAAAAGAATTTCATGGAAATTAAACATGTTTATCAATGTATTCCGTCTAAAACAATATCAGTGAATATGTCCAACCACACACACGTATATATATATATATATATATGTATATGTATTTATATATAAACGTTTGATTAAATTGTTTCCAGTATTTCAACGGGTATTCACTTTTCATAAGTCTTCAAAATTCATAGTATTCTTACTTAATTCATTATCATTGAATGTTTTATGCAACACCCAATTCAAATCTAACGTGTGGATGTTTGATTTTCGTTTCGTGTTTTGCCCTTAGTAAAGCATTGCATCCGTTTCTTCTCCCAAAAGATATGAAGAAAAAGCTCAATAGATCAAGCCTTTTATCCTTAGCACGGCAAACAGTCTAGGAAAAGAAAAAACTGAATTTAAATTAGCTCTACTATTCTTTAAAAGATTATTTGTCTCAAATCCTCTTCTTGGCGAAGAGGTTGTTTAAATACACATTGCATAGTATTACCTCGTAAGTCTCACCTGGAAGCCATCAGATGAACGGCAACTTGGATTAATAGATTTGTCGGAATCAGACACAAATTACCACTGATAACCACGCCTAGTATGCCTCAAAGGTTTCATCTGGAGTCGACCAGATGGAAGGTAGTTCAGACTGGAAGATTTTTTCCCATTATGACTCTAATTTTCTTAGATAACTTTGCCTAGAATTTCTCATAGATCACATTTGAATCGACAAGATGTCGATTAACTCAGATTAGAAGATTTATTCGATCATGACATGAATTTCCTTGGATAAACACGCTGAAAACGTCCCATACGACTCATTTAAAGTCGATCAGATGTAGAGTAGCATATATTAAAAATTTGATCCAATATAATACCAATTTTATTTCATAAACTCACATAGTATGCTTCATCAGTCTCATTTGGCTTGGGCAAGATATAGCTTGGATTAAAATATTTGCTTCAAAATGACATGAATTTCTTAAAATAAACCTGCGTAAAATGCCTCATGAGTCTCATCTAGAATCGGCCATAGGTATGGTTACTCAAATTAGAGGCTTGTTCAATTATGACCCGAATTTCCGAATAAATTCGCCTAAGTTGTCTCATAAACATCACCTGGGATCGCCCACATGTGGGGTAGCTCGGATGAGAAGATTTCTTCCAATATGACATGAATTTCCTCTGATAAACTCGCCAAATATACATTATCAATATCATCAAGATTCAGCCAGATATAAGGTAGTTCAGATTAGAAGGTTTATTTCAACATGCTACGAGTATTCTCTGATGCAATCGCCTAATAAACCCGCATAAGATTCTTCATAAGTATTACTTGAAGTCGGGCACATGTACAGTAGCTCGTATTAGAATATTTCATCAAAAATGACATGATATTCCTCGCCCAACGTGCATAGAAAGTATCACCTGTTGACAGTTGCATATAGGAGAGGTCGAATTAGAAGATTTAGAACTTGCTTTGTTAAACTCACTTATCATACCCCATAAGTATCATATGAAGTCGGCAAAATGTAGCAAAGCTTGGATTAAGAGATTTGTTCCAATAAGCTCATCTAACATCCATCGTAAGTATGATCTTGAGATGGTCAGATGTGAGATCGCTTGGATTCGAAAATGTGATCCAATTTGATACGAATTTCCTCGAATGAAAACTTCTAACATGCCTCATAACTCTTATCAGGAGTTGGCCAGATGTTGGGCAATTAAGATGAGAAGATTTGTACCGATATGGCATGAATTTTCTCTAATAAACCCTCCAAACATCCACCGTAAGTATCATCTTGAGTTGGCTCATAATAAGATAGCTAGGATTTGAAGATCTGTTCCGATATGAAATGAATTTCTTTTGATTACCTCGTCTAATATCCATTTAACGTATCATCTAGAGTCAGTCACATGTCGGGTAACTCGGATTAGAAAATTTGTTCAAACATGACACGAATTTCCTTTCATCATCATAATCATCAGATCGTGCTGGTAGCATGGATATCCCTGACAATCTCTCGCCACTCCTCCCTATCCTTCATCGCCCTAGGCAGGTCTTCGGGACAAAATCCCGTATCCTCACATAGCTGCTGAATGTATGTTTGTGCTGGAGGTCCTGCTTTTGCACGGCCATGTGCGGGGGTCCATAAGAGTACATCTCTTACGAGTTCGTCCCTGCTTCTCCAGCAGTGCCCTGCATGTCTGGTTCGTCTAACTTGAATAGTTTTCGTGATAGGAGGCAGGTGGCCGTACAGTTGGTGTCTTGTGGGGTGTTGCCGCCATGACTTGTTCAAGATTGCTTGCAGCATTCTTGTGTAATTGCCGTCTAGCTCCTCCAGCCGTTTAGTTAGAGTCCATGTAGTGCACCCAAATAGCAGTATCGATGTGACCGCTGCCTGGAAGAAACTGCGTTTCATTTTATCAGTTAGGTCTGATTTCCATATAATCGATAGCCTATTGATAGCTATCCATACTTTCGTTAACCTCGTGTCGATATCCTTTTCGGTTGATTCGACGCTGCTTCCTAGGTAAGTGAATTTGTCAACTAGTTTAAGAGGGGTTCCGTCTAGAGTGGAGATGTCCCCCGTTTGATTATAGCACATATATTCCATTTTGTGTGCATTAACGTAGAGGCCTATTAACATAGAGGCCTGCGGCTGTTCGTTCCAAACTATGCAGTAGTGTTTCGGCTTGGTCGGGTGTATTTGCCAGCATCGCTATGTCATCGGCGTAGTCGGCGTCGGTAATTGTTGTTGCGGGGTACCTTCTGCTTCTTTTCTTCGTCAGCTCGAAGCCATTCTCTCTGATTTTGTCAATCGATGTTCTAAGTACGTAGTCTAGACAAAAGATAAAGAGGTACGGAGCCAGCGTGTCCCCTTGTAGTACTCCTACTACAATGTCGAAGTATTCTGTGTCTCAATCTGGTGATCGTACTTTTACTTTGGTGTTTCTATAGAGAATCGTTATTGCTGCTACGGTTTCTTTAGGTATGCCGTACGCTAGTAGGATTTATTCCATCTTTCCTCTGTGAATGGAATCGAAGGCCTTGGTGAAGTCGACAAATAGTAATGTCGCTTGTAGGTTTTTTGCCCGTACATATTCAAGGATTCTACGGATGGTTAATATTTGTAAGGTCGTGGATCTATTTCTTCTGAAGCCATTTTGGTTTTTCCTAAGTATGTTGTCGATTTTGGGTTCTATGCGGTTTCGTAGTAGGGCATTGTAGATTTTGGCTGCTATGGATGTAAGTGTTATGCCTCGGTAGTTTTTGGCTAATCCGAGGTCCCCCTTTTTTAGGGAAGGGGAGTATGCATCCTTACATCCATCTATCTATCGGATTTTGATTGTATACTGCGTTGCAGTGGCGGAGCAGTGTGTCGTCGAATTGTCTGGTCTTCCATACTTCTGGGGGAATCTCGTGCAGCCCTGCAGCTTTCCTATTTTTAATTTTTCTGAGAACCGAGTCGAGTTCTTCTTGTGTGAACGGTCCTAGTTTAATGTCCAATTGTTTACTAATTATTCTGGTGATTGGTTCATGTGTTGTTTTCGGTGGGTTTCCTAGTAAGTTTTCGAAGTGCTGTTTCCACAGTTTTATTCTTTCTTGTTGGTTTGTAGGTCTCAGTTTTGCTTTGGCTGTGTTCTTTCTTCTACTCACTTCGTTTATTGTTCGCCAAGATATCCTAGATTGTCTATCTTCCACCGAGTCTCTAATCTTATCTATCTGATTTTGAATGTATTCTGTCTGTTCCTTTATATATATGCCTGCTAATTGATATTGTGCCGTTTTTAGTTTTAAGGCATTTGTGTTTGTTGGGTTTTTTCGATAGTTTTTGGAGGCTGTTTTCACTCGTGCACGTTTTTCTCTCACCGCTAAAGTTTCCCATGGGACTCTAAGTTTAGTTTTGAGTTTTGTTGGAATGCATTTCGCTGCTGCCTCGAGGTGCGCATTGACGAAATTTTCATATTCGTCGTTTGGTGTACTTTTTTTCCGTTTTCTTTTGTAGTGTTTCGAATCTGTTTCTTAATTCTAATACGTATTTATCTCTTATATCTATGTTGTTCAAAAGGGCCCAGTCATAGTGTTTGGTGGTCGGTGTTCGTTTGGCGTTTTTTCGTGGGCTTAACCGTATTTTCGCCGTGACTATTCGGTGATCGGAGGACACCCCCCCCCGAAAGAGGAGTATGCTTCGCAATTATTGCACTATTTTTCTATTTCTTGTTCATAAGGACGTAGTCTATCTGAGCTTTACTATTGTTCGCGTACGTGTATGTTCATAAACTTGCCTAAAGTGTAGCTTAAGTATCATCTGATATCGGTCACATATAGGGTGACTTGAATTAGATGATTTGTTCTAAATGACACAAATTTTCCTTGGATAACCTTGTCTAGTTTCCCTCATAAGTATCATCTAGCGTTGGCTAGGTATTGGGTAGATAGGATTAGATGATTTTTTCCCAATGACTTGGATTTCCTCTTATAGGTTCGCCCAACATATATCATAAGTGTCATCTCGAATCCGATCTACCCAACATCAGTCAGATGTTGGGTAGATCACCTAAAATGCTTCATATTCAAGTGACGGTCAAATGTAGGGTAGCACAGATTAGAAGATTTATTCCCTATGACATGAATTTTATCTGTCAACCGCGCCTAACATGAATCGTAAGTCGTATCTGGAGTCAACAATTTGTAGGTAGCTCAGAGTTGAATTTTGTTCCAATATGACATTATTTTCTTCCAAGAAATTCGTATAACATACATTATATGTCTCATTTGGAGTCGGTCACATGTCGTGTAGTTTGGAGTAGAAGTTTTGTTTCAATTTGACATGAATTTCAGCGGATAAAGTTACCAAATATTTCTCTTAAGAACTATTTGGTATTGACCATATGTAAGATAGGTCGGATTAGATTTTTTTGAATATGGAACTAATTTCAATCTGATAAACTTGCCTAACCTACCTCAACTGGTGTCGACTAGATGTAGGGTAGATTTGATTAAAAGATTTGTTCTGATATTCCATAACATATTAAACTCGCCTTACATGCATCATGAGTATAATCTGGAGTCGGCCAGATGTAGGGTACCTAGGATTAGAAGATGTATTTTAATATAACAGAAATTTCCATTGAGAACTCACTTAACATGCATGATAAGTATCATCTTGAATCATCCAGATGTAGGGGACTCGGATTAAAAGATGTGTTCTATGACTCGAATTTCTTCTGATGAACTTGCTTAACATTCCAGAAAAGTCTTACCTGGAGTCAGGCTGATATTGGGTCGATTGGAAAAGATTTGTTCTAATATAATACGAATTTTCTCAAATAGACACGCCTAACATGCCTCATAAGTCTCATGTGTGTTTGTCACAAGTAGAGCAGGTTTATGAGAAGATGTCTTCCAATATTACATGAATTTATTCTGATAAACTCGCTGCACATGCAACACAAGTATTATCTAGAGTCGGATAAATATGTGGTATTTAAGATTTCTTCCTATATAACCCCAATTTCCTCTAATATATACTCGCCTAACATTCATCATATATATCATCTAGTGTCGGTCACACGTTGTATAGCTCAGGTTAGAATATTTATTTCAATATGTTAAGGCTTTCATTTAATATCCTCTCCTAAAATGCCTCATAAGACTCTTCTGGAGTGGGCTAGATGTAGGCTGCTCGGATTAGAAGTTTTATAAAAAATGATACTAATTTTCTTTTGATAAACTCACCTAATATGCCTCATACGTCTCATTTAGAGTCATTCGGATATAAGGTATCTCGGATTAGAATGCATGTTCTAATATGGTACGAATATCCTCCGATAAACTCGCCTCAAATACCTCATAAATATCACCTGTAGTCGGCCGGTTGTAAGGTTCGTCATATTCGAATATTTATTCCAACATGACACGAATTTCCTCTGATAATATTGTCTAAAGTGTTCATAAGTACCATCTGGAGACGGCCTGATGTAGGATACTTTGATTAGAAGATTTGTTCCAATATGACATGAATGTCTTCTGATAAACTTGCATCGTAGAACCACGAAAGTCTATTCGGTTGCCGTGACCAGTTTCCACTTTGCATGATATGGTGAGTTCTAACCTTATTCAGATAAATACTAAGTGAAAGAAAACGACAGAAGAAACGACAGAAAAAGGAAAGTAAAAAAAACAAAAAGAAAAATGAAAGGAAAGAAAACAGAAAAAAGAGGGAAAAGAAAGAAAGAAAAGTAAGAAAAGCATAAAGAAAAAAAACATTAGACAAAAAAAAAATGAAGAGGCCTTACCGAGATAAAATGGGGAAAAAAAGTCAGCCAGACGGCTAAAATGTATAGTAATTTACAAAGCTCATTGCTTTGATGTGGCACAAGGCTGAATGAATGGGGCATCCAATGAGACTCGAACTCACTCGTGTAGGTTTGCTAGTCTAGCTTGCTAACCGTTACACCACCAGAGGAGCCCAACGGCTAAAATGTATGATACAAATCACCGGCTGGTTTGTAATATATATATATATACCGAGGAAAAGAAAAAAGAAAAAATAGAAAAACATCAGTAGAAAATCCGGCAATAAAGAAATAAATACAAGACCAAGAGACGAAGAAAAGAAAGTTGAAGAAAATAAACAGCAAAAAAAAAAAAAAAAGAAGAAAAGATGAAACAAGGACACCACCAATTAGAATTAGGTAAGATTTCTTAGTTTTTCTTTGGTTGTTTCAAGTTCCGTGGTTCGTGCCTGATAGATTTAAATTAAAAAAAAGAGATGAAAGAAAAACTAAAAGAAAGAAAAAAGAAAAGGACGACAGAATATAGATAAGGCAATGTAATATTTTTAAATGTGTTGGTCTCACCTTGCTCTTTATTGTTCGGTTCAATCTGATTTCAATCCTGGGCGTCCAAGAGTTTACCCTGGTTGTGTTCGGGATTTTGTTTGGATAAACAGTTATAAAGTTAGGTGCTCAAACGTTCCAGGAGAATAGTTTCAGGTTTGGAAAGTTTCCCATGGAAATTGGGCAAAAAGATGGTTTTTGTAAGGCTTTCGGAGCCTGCATTTTCTGAATTCCGACGGAGTAAAGAAACAAATGGCAGTGAAGCCAGATCTACTTGTTTTAAAGCAGCAGAGACTGTTCAGCTTATTTTTAGGTAGTGAATGTTTTGAGTGGGTGGTCAACTTATTGGGGGTTTCTCCGGATTTTTCGGGGAATATTGAAGTCTTTGATTTATACGTGGGCAATGAGGTAAATGAATGGATTTAGGAAAGAAGAAACGTCTGGGCCAACAGAACAAGATCCCAGAATATCACACAGATATATGAAAAGATAGAGGTTTCTTGAAGAAGAAAAAAAAAAGAAACCATTTTATGTGTGGATTGTGCTTACTTCTAATGGGATGACTGGCATGTTTAACTTGAAAATTATGGCATGAACAAACACAGGCTTGAGGGAAGGGAGAAAAAAAGAGGAGAGGGACAGAGATAGAGAAAGAAAAAAGAAGATGAAAGAAGTACGAGGATCATTAAATAAGTTTCCAGAGATTTTTCGTATGGACACTTTTATTGATAGTACACACATGAAACTCTAATCCCCTTCGAAGTATTCCCCTCCGGTTGCAATGCACTTGTTTTACTGTTCCAACATGTTCTAGAAGGCCCCAAGGAAGTCCTCTTGTGTGAGCGTGTCAATGACCTCTTTCATCTCCCCAATTGTCTCATAACAACAGCCTCTGAGCTTAGGGAATAACCAAGAGTCACAGGGGGCAAGGTATGGACTCTAGGGAGGCTGAGGAACTGTCTTGATGCCCATCTTGGTCAAATAGGAGGTGCCCGTGGTGTAATCGTTATCGTCGTAAGAAATGAACACGGCGACTCGAGTTCAAATCCTGGACGAGACTGATTGCATTTCACATAGCACTAATACCCTTGGGAAAGGTATGAATCCAATATTTCTCCCTCCAGCTATTGGTAAATAGTAGGACAGACTAGGTTCTTCAGCCTTGGTGAGGCAACTAGTCTAGGAGAAGGAAAACTCTGAATTCAAACCTGTTAAGCTCCGCTTAAAAAATTGACGAGCGGAGGGGTTGGGTAAATAGAATCTTGGTCAAATAGTCTGTGACAAGGATGGTGTTGTAGACTGGTGCATTGTCCTCGTGGAAATGCCACTGACCCGATTTGAAGAGTGCTGGCCTCTTCCGACTGAATCTCTCCCTGAACTCCCTTAAAACCTCAATATAGTAGCCCTACGTTTCTTTGGCATTTTTTCCGAGTTTTAAACAGAATTTTATTGCATATCCTTCTTCTAAAGTGTCCTCACGTCCAGATTGCATTTTTGAAATTCACCAGCTGTGACAATCAGGCTTTAGTAGGGGGTATTCCAATTGTTACTCTAGCTGTTCATTTGAACCTGAAGTCATGAAAATTTGTCAGTCATCTCATAAGATGTATAGCAATGACATAGTGAATTTTCAAGAATCTACAACAATTTTAAATGCCTATACAAAAAAGTCAGTAAACTTATTGAAGGCACCACGTAATTTAGGAGAATATAGAAGAAAAAACTGAATGATAGCGAAGTAAGGAATAATTTGGCTAAAAATAAAAAGAAAAGAGAAAAGGGTTTGGACAAAATAAAAGAGAAAAAGAAAGAGAAAACGGTATTGATTTTATAAGCGAAGAAAGAAAGGATAAAGAAAAAAAGTGTGTAACAAGGACAGAAAGAACAAATAGTAAGGAACTGTGAACAATTTAACATATTGCATTTTCCTTTTATTGTTTTGGTTCTTTTGAAATACACTTTTTTTTGTTGCATTGTTTTCACTGTATACTTCTAGTCGTCGGGGAAAGATAGTGGATAGGACACAAATAATAGAAAAAACAAATAAAGGAACCTTAACATTGTTAAATGTATTTGAGAATTTTCTCATAGAAATATTTCTAGAGGTATTATTGGAAGAATGAAATATAATTAGGGATTTTGGTTGATTGTTTTGGTCGTCAGTTGTTTCCTAGCTAGATTGTGAGGTCAACCAGGAGACAGAAAAAAAGGAGGGACATATATGAGAGGGAAATTCGGGGCTATTGGAGAGAGGGAGAAGGAAAGGTATGATGGTGGCGAAGAAGCAAATAGGAAGATGTACAGAGAGTCTTCTTCAATCCTGATAGGGATAGCAGCAAACGTGCAGGGGAAAAATAGAAATGTACCGGCCACGAAGTGTGTATTGGCAAAGGAATCTCGGGCGGAGACGCCGTTGAAGTAGGCGTGGTATATGGAAAACAGAAAGGCAAAGTTAGTAGGACACCAACTTGGAGTTGTAACGATGGAACCTTGAGCAAGAACGTGTAAGAACTGCAATAGCAAGCGAGAAATATATTATCAAGCGATTACTAAGACAGATAGTAGTGAATAAACTTCGTATGATAAGAACGTATGGGCTGTGTTTGAGTGATCAACACTTTTTCTCACAGCAAGGTTACAGCGGGGTTCGGACTGTAACTTAAGGAGTAGGGCAACACGCAAATGGTATTACATATGTGTAAGTAGTGCTCTAGCGGCACAAAGTCTGTTGAGCACCGTGGTAGTGCATATATATGTATATATATAGAGGGAGAGAGAGAGAGAGAGAGAGAGAGAGAGAGAGAGAGAGAGGGAGAGAGTAGTAGTCGTAGTAGTAGTAAGTGTAGAAGCTGTACTAGTAGTTGTTGTTGTTCCCCGCTTTACGTCATATTGATGTACGTAAAATGCACGTTTACTCTACGTACATAGACTAAATTTCAGTTCAATGAACGTTATATAAAATCTTATGTTATGCCAATCATCACCGACTACTACATTATTAGACTTTTAATAAATGAAAATATTTAAGTAGATAGATAGATATTCTACTTTATTCACTTTTATTTATATGTTTTCATAATCTTTTTTTATTATTCCCTGTTTTTCGCATACACATACACACACACACACACACACACACACCCTCTCTCTCTCTCTATATATATATATATATATATACGTATATATATGAAATAGTTGGAGAAAAAGGATTTCTATAAAAAAGAAAGTGCTCGGGCACTGGTAAGTAGAGCAGTATAAAACCTAAATTATTTATCTTATATTTCCTTGTGCAACTTTTTTTTGCAGTTTTATGGGTTTTAAAATTCTTTTTTTAGGCATGAAACTATCAAATACTTCTACTTTTTTATTTTTAAACATGAAACTGTTAGTAACAGCTGTTATTAATGGATATACAGATAAGTAAACATTTTAGTTTATATATATATATATATATATATGTATTGTGGGATAATGTATATTTCCTATAGTTTCAATGAGCTCATGAATATACTTCCTTTTATTTTTCTCTTGTTGCCATATGTTACCTAAGGATAACCAGCCTTTTGCTTGCAATTAGAGTTAAAAGCTGTCAGACTACACGCATCAAAAATCAATTAAAAGAACTGATGTATACCAATAGCTTTGGGCAATTAATCAATATTTTCTGCTTGGTGATTTCTCAACGACATTTTCAGGCCTCTACTTGATTTATTTTCTTTTTTCATCAGCCATCGTTCTGCAGATAAACGCCATTTTCATTGATTATTGATTCTTTATCACCCCAAAAATCGATTTCTATCGAGTGTGAATGGCGTTGTAGCTTGATAAGCTCCACTGTGAAACTGTAATTACGCACTGAAAATCAAGCTCTGTTTATTAAAATACATTTATGAAGTAAAATGGTTGCTTACAACTAGAACACTGACCAGAAAGTACAATTATAAATCAAATATAAATAAAATGCCTATTTCTTTCTTTATTCGTATATACTAAAAGCAAAGGTTTTATTCAAATAAAAAGATACCAAACTACTAACGTCGCTAGAAATCTGTTCCAAAGGGTTCAAATGAAGCCTCAGAGTAAGAGCTAATACGTTCACTCTCAGACTAATAACATTAGGTAAGTTATGAATCCCCTATTACCCTATCAATATATTTGGATCACTTTGGCATTATATAATCCATAAAGGTTGATATGCGATGAAACAAAGAAACCTAGCAAACCAAATAATTTTGGCTTCCTATAAAAAACAGTGATACAAATTAAAACTATTGTTCATTCAAATTTAAACATTTTCTCGTTAATAACTTCAGCACATCAAAAATACAATTACATATGCAAAGATGTGTGTGTGTGTGTGTGCGCGCTCGCGCGTATGCATTTTTGAATAAAGTCAAATAAGAAGTATTAAATAAAGATTCATGCTATTATGGCGGAGAAGTTATAAATTTCTAAAATTAGTAGAATTATAGAAATTAAAAGTCGATTGCTTGAATTTTTATGAGGTGTGTACAATCATCATACATAATGTGAGAAATGCTGTAAATCAAACATCTATTCAATGTGATATTTATATAAAAACGAATGTATATATATAAATCGGAACAGCTAAATTCTAGAACATAAAATATGAAATTAATCAAATGGTAGCCGTTGGTTGGCTGGTTGGTTTGCTGGTTAGTTGGGTTTTATGGCCTATCAACTTTTATATGTTATTTAAAGCCAAATTTATTTTTATAGAAAGTATCAGTTCTATTTTAAACAATTCAATTTTGCATGAGTACACAGTTTAATTGTCAAAAACATTTCTATTAAAAGCTAAAGTTTAATCAAACAGTTCTAATTCAAACAATTCAGTTTAACCTAAGTAACATTTCAATGTGAAACATTTCTATTTCCAACAATACAATTTTGCATAAGTACACTATTTAGTTCTTTTTGACCCATAAATAAGGCCGTATCTGGTGCTATGACTCCGGGCCAGAGTGGACCTTGGAGCGATGACAATGAATGGATACCAGACATTCCTCAAAACTTCTGTATTACAGGGGCCTCACCATCAGACTGTTTAGTATCATATTCAGGACACATTTTGGGGGAATCTTACCACTCTACATAGAAGCAGTAGATTTATTCTACAACCCCAGCCGAGTGGGCAAAGATGGTACATGACCCTAGAGAAATTAATTACTATGTCTACACTTCGAAAGTATTTATAACTAGTATATAACTAATAAAAGACACAAACTAATACTATTATATAAACAATTTACAATATAAGAACGTCCATGAATGAGTACATTCTAACATTAATATGGTATTAATTATTCCAATCGAATAAAGTTATATGATGTCAAGTATTTCTATCTAATGCCAGTATTTGTCATTGTTATATGGTATGCAAGCACTTTTTATAACGCCAATAATTTTCACGCACATACACACATGTGTATATATATATATATATATATAAAGAGCGAGCGAGAGAGAGAGAGAGAGAGAGAGAGAGAGAGAGAGTACCATGGAATGTTTACTTTGATTTTGGACTTAAATAAAAAGAAAGATGCATAGAATTTAATTTTAGGAAAGGAAAACAAATTGCAGCCATTTGGTTATTTTTATTACTTTGTTTTAAATATTAAACCGTTCACATGCCTGTCTTCACTAGTCCAACACGCCTTACGACTCATCCTGCGATTTTGTGATGAATAAAATATTTCAGTTCACAGTTCAATATGCCTTTCTGCCAGGAAGACTTTCGTGAGGACCAACTCTGAAACGCTTATCAAATAACCACTGCGTTTCAATAATGATGATACTCAAAAAAATCCATCACAAACGCTCGATGTAAATTATTTCACGTCATTACTTAACGGAAGTAGCAAGAATGCAGTCTCCCAGACACATACATCCGCTTGGTAATCACCACTAACACCTGCGCAGCGAGATTTGGAAAATTGGGAGATCATTCTGATTGATATTGAATATATATATATATATATATATATATACTTTAAAACGAATAGGTCGACGAGGCAATTTGTTTTTATCTTATTTATTTATCTTCAACATGTATTTCTGACATTTTAAGTCGTAATCAGAAAGCCATCATCTTCATGCCATGCTACTGGCACGGATTTCCCTAACCCTTTCTCGCTACTCGCCCCTATCGTCCATCGCTCCCAGCAGGTCTTCCAGGCAACGTCCCGTATTGGCGCATAACTGCTCTAGGTAGGGTTGTAGCTTGACGTCCACACTTTTCTCGTCCATGTAAAAGCCTATACAGGAGTACATTGCTTGTGAGTTTGTCCTTGCTTCTCCAGCAGTCTCCTGCATGTTTGGTTCATCCAATCTGGATGGTTTTCGTGATGGGTGGTAGCTGGCCGTACAGCTGCTGTTTTGTGGGGTGTTGCCTCCAGGAAATGTTTAATACAGCTCGCAACATTCTTGCGTTATTACCATCAAGCTTTTTTCTCCGTAGGCTAATCAATGTCCACGTGGTGCATCCAGCAGTATTGACACGAATGACGCTGGGAAAACTGCGTTGTATTTTATCGGTCAGGTTTTCCATATGACCAATAATTTATTGATAGCTCTCTATACTTTTGCTAGTCGCGTATTGATGTTATTTTCGGTTGATAAGACACTGCTTCCGTGGAAAGCGAATTTGTCCACGAGTTTCGGAGAACTGCCATTTAGCGTGGAGTTGTCGCCTCTTTGATTCCAGCACATGTATTCTGTTTTGTCAACTCTCACATGGAGACTTATGTCACTAGCTGCACGTTCCAGATTATGTAGCAGGGATTTGGCCTGGCAGGGTGTATTTACCAGAAGCGCTATGTCATCGGCGTAGTCCGTGTCCGTAATAGTTTTTTTTTTTTCGGGATATCGTCTGCTTCTTTCATTTGCCAGTGTAAAGCCGTTTTATTTCATTAAGTCTATTGACGTTTGAAGCACGTAGTATAAGCAGATAATAAACAGGTATGGGGCTAATGTATCTCCTCGCAGCATACCTGCTACAATGTCAAAGTTGTCTGTGTCTCCATCTGGTGAAAAAATTTTACTTTTGTTTTTTTAAATAACATCATCATAGCTTCTACAGTTTCTTTGGGGAGACTGTAGGCGAGAAGAATTTGCTCCATCTTCCCTTTGTGCATGGAGTTAAATGCCTTAGAGAAGTCTACAAAAATAGTGTTGCCTCGAGGATTTTTAAACGAACACCTTCAAACATAAGACGGAGAATCAAAATTTATAATGCCGTAGATGGCTTCTCCGAAAGCTATTTTGGTTCTTCCTATGTATTTACTCAATTTTATGTACTATGCAGTTGCGTAGCGGAACATTGCAGATCTTGGCTGCTATGGAAGAAAGAGTTATACCTCGATAGTTCTTGGCTATTCAGAGGTCACCCTTCTCGGAGAAAGGAGGATGCATCCCTTTGTCCATTTGTCTATTGTGTTCTGGTCATATACGGAGTTGCACTATCGGAGCAGCAACGTCAGAGACACATGGTGAAGAAACATAAAAAAGCTAAAAGCAAATTCATTTATTAACCTATTCTTTTTAAAGTAATTACTTGGTTTGTCTTACTTGACCAACGACAAAAGGGGTTAATTATATATATATATATATATATATATATATATGTATATATTTACTAATCTAATATCTACCAGCATTCACGGTACCAGGAAAAAAAAAGCGAAAAAAAAACCCCGCCAGGAACAAGAGATAAAAGTATCTCGAATCACCGCCCGGGGGAAAAAAAATTATTGGTAAAAAAGAATGAAAAGGCCAACCTCGTCTGACCCCTTGAAAAAAATCAAGGGATTCGCAGTCAGTTGGTCAAAAGAAAACTAAAAACCTTCCACGAATCCTGCAATGCTACAATTACAAAAGTGCTCAACACAAGTGGAGCCAATTATTAAATTAACTTAAATCGCAAGTCGGAAAGATTTTCGACTCGCGATTTAAGTTAATTTTATATATATATATATATATATATATATAAGATAACAGTGTTGGTTGTCACTAAGTCACTTTGTTGGTTAGTGCCGAACCAAGTGCAATATAATATGGAGAGTGCTCGATATCTAGGATAGAGCTATGGACCCGAGAGGAACTTAAACAAATGGACCAAAGGACAAGAAAACTAATGACCATGCATAACGCATTACACCCCAGAGACGACGTTGACAGACTATATGTATCTAGAAAAGAGGGAGGAAGAGGACTTGCTAGCATCGAAGACACAGTGACGCATCCATACAACGGCTCGAAGACTACATAGAAAAACACAAACGACGACTAATTACAACCATCAGATTCGATACGGACAACACCATAAACGAAAGAATGACAACAACTAGTCAACAAAAATGGGGAGGAAAACAACTCTATTGCCGCTTTAAGCGTCTAATAAACAACATCTCACACCAGAAAATCTGGACCTGGCTAAGAAAAGGAAACCGGAAGAGAGAAAGGGAATCCCTCTTAACAGCAGCACGGGACAATGCCATAAGAACAAATCATATCAAAGCGAGAATAGATAAGACGCAACAAAACAGTAAATGTAGGCTATGCGGTGACATAGACGAAACGATCAATCACATAATAAGCGAATGCAGCAAATTAGCACAGAAGGAGTTCAAGACGAGACACGACTGGGTCGGCAAGGTAATCCACTGTGAAATTTCAATTCGACCATACAAACAAATGGTATATGCACAACCCGGCGCCTGTCCTAGAAAATGACTCGCATAAACTCCTCTCGGACTTTAACATACAAACGGATCACTTAATCCCGGCCAGAAGACCAGACCTCATAATAATCAACAAAAGAAAGAGGATCTGCAAAATTGTTGACTTTGCTGTCCCGGCGGACCACAGAATAAATCTGAAGGAAAGTGAAAAGAAGGATAAGTACCTTGACCGTGCTAGAGAATTAAAAAAACTGTGTAAAATGAAAGTAACGATTGTGCCAATTGTGATTGGTGCGTTAGGCACAGCAACTAAAGGATTATTAAAGGGCCTCGAGGACTTGGAATTTGGCGGATGGGTAGAGACTTTCCAAACGACAGCATTGCTGTGGACGGCCAGAGTACTGAGACGAGTCCTGGAGACTTGAGGAGACTTGCAGTCACTCAAACTCCAGCCAAAAACCATCAGCTAATACTGATGTGAAAAGCTCTACAAGAGTAAATAATAAATATATATTACATATATTTTCTGAACTGCCTGATGATTGTTGCTTTGCAAAAACCTCCATGAAACCTAGGGGTCACAGTCAATATTCCATGAATTATATATATATATATATATATATATATATATATATATATCACTGCTATAGTTTGCTATTATTGTTATTAAAGTGTTCTTTATATTGCATCCTTAGTGATGATTGCGCGTAATCTGAGTCGACAGCACTTTGTCTGACTACCGCACAAGCGAGAACCGTGTTACTAATCGACGTTTATTATGTCTACGCTATCTTTATATATATATATATACAGAGAGAGAGAGACAGAGACAAAGACAGAGAAAGAGAGTAGATAGTAAGCAGATAGAGTCATATACTAGAGTGTGTGTGTGTGTGTGTATGTGTGTGTGTGTTTGTGTGTGTGTGTGTGTGTGTGTGTGTGTGTGCGCGTATTCATACGCGCAAAATTGTGTTAATGTAATTATATTGAACGATCGGTGTTTTCCTGCAGTGTTGAATCATTTCCAGATAACTTCTTTTGAACCTTTGAAATCAGTCAACTATGCGAGCCAATCAACAATATATTTTGAAGACAGGTTATACAATACCATATAAAAATATATTGCCTGGTAGTTATTGCTGTACTTATTTAAATGCATTCCCATTTATCTGCATCGTATTTGCTTGTTAATAAATTTAATGTATTTACATGTAAACGGTTGTTTGTTCTTTTCAAAAGGTTTTGGTAGGTCGTCAAGGGAAGGAAATAAGGTGGAATGTCGACTAATATCTTAAAGTTATTTGATTTCAATAATCATATTAAATGTGCATTTCCAAGGTTCAAGCAATGAACTATACTTGAGATGTATCAGAAAGAAATTGATGTAAATAGAAGATAAATATTTGAGACAAATACTTCGGAATATGTTATAGTGTTAAAAGCATTGAAATAATGTCGTAAATGAATATCAAATACATCGCTGCTGTAGTTTGTAAAATCTCAATTCTTCTGTGAGTTCATTGTTCCTCAAGTCTCTTCAAAATTCTTCAGGATTCTTTCAAGGACTTCAGATATCTATCACTGTCTCAATTTTTCTTAACTTTTAGATCTCTTGAAAGGTCGAGATATTTATCTAGTTTTTAGTATTCCTTCAATTTTTATAAGGTATCTGCTGGAACGGTGAAGGTCACTAATTTAAAAGTCATGATCTTTTTACGGGTACTACTCTCTAACAAGCCACGGATTTTTTCCTGACAAACAGAAAGGATGCTGCAAAGGATCCAGAAGAACAGCAGAATTACTTTACATAGATCAACACATTCTAAATGAGACCAAAACCAGACGGAAAAATCTAGCTATAGCCTGGACAAGAAGGCATATGATATGGTTCCGCATAGTTGGATAATAAACAGCCTCAAAATGTACAAAATATCAGACGAAGTCATAAACTTCATCGAAAAAACTATGAAAACCTGGTGAGTGGAATGACAGCAGGAGGAAGAAGATTAGCTGAAGCAAATATCCAAAGAGGTATTTTCCAAGGAGATGCTCTATCACCCTTACTATTCATAATTGCCATGATGCCACTTAACCAAATACTCAGAAAATGCACCGCCGGATACAAGCTTAGTAGATCGCAGGAAAAAGTTAATCATTTAATGTACATGGACGACATCAAACTATTTGCAAAAAGGAAAAAGAAATGGAAACCCTAATACACACAGTTAGAATATACACCGGGACATAGGGATGGAAAAGTGTGCAATGCTTGTAATGAAAAGTTGTAAACGGGAGCTAACAGACGGAATGGAACTACCAAACAAGGATAAGATAAAAACGCTTGCATAAACAAAACCTACAAAAACTTGGGCATCTTAGAGGCTGACACCATCAAACAAGTCAAAATGAAAGAAAAAATTCAAAGAATATCTCAGGAGAAGTAGAAAACTACCTGAGACAAAACTAAATAGCAAAAATCTTATCAAAGGAATAAATACGCGGGCTGTACCACTCGTTAGATATTCCAGACCCTTTCTCAAGTGGACCCGAGAGGAGCTTAAACAAATGGACCAAAGAACAAGAAAACTAATGACAATGCATAAGGCCTTACATCCCAGAGACGACGTTGACAGACAATATGTTTCCACAAAAAAAAGAGTAAGAGAACTTGCCAGCATTAAAGAGAGCGTTGACGCATCGATACAACGACTCGAAAACTATATACAAAAACACGAACGAGGACTCATTACAGCCACCAGAAACGATACTGAGAACACAATGAAAAACTGAATGACAATAACTTGGAAACAAAAATGGGAAGGAAAACAACTCTATGGGCGGTTTAAACGACTAATAAACAAAATCTCATACGACAAAACCTGGAAATGGCTAAGAAAAGGAAACTTTAAGAGAGAAAAAGAATCTCTCCTAATAGCAGCCCAAGACAACGCCGTAAGAACCAATCATATCAATGCGAGGATAGATAAGACTCAACAAAATAGCAAATGCAGCCTATGTGGTGACAGAGATGAAACCATCAATCACATAATAAGCGAATGCAGCAAATTAGCACAGATGTCGTATAAGGCGAGACACGACTGGGTCGGCAAGGTGATCCACTGAGAAATGTGGAAAAAATGTAAATTTGACCATACTAACAAAGGGTATATGCACAAACCAGCACCTGTCCTTGAAAATGACACGCATAAAATTCTATGGGACTTTATCATACAAACGGATCACCTAATCTCGGCCAGAAGACCAGACTTAATAATAATCAACAAAAAAAAGATAACTTGCACAATAGTCAACTTTGCTGTCCAGGCAGACCACAGAGTAAAACTGAAAGAATGTGAAAAGAAGGATAAGTATTTCGACCTAGCTAGGGATTTGAAAAAAAACTGTGGCACATGCAGGTGACAATTATACCAATTGTAATTGGTGCTTTTGGAACAGTAACTAAAGGATTACAAAAGGGACTTGAGGACTTGGAAATTGGTGGGTGGGTGGAGACCATCGAAGCAACAGCATTATTAAGAACAGCCAGAATACTGAGAAGATTCCTGGAGACTTTAGGAGACTTGCTGTCACTCAGACTCCAGTGAAAAACCATCGGCTAACGCTGATGTGAAAAGCTCTATTGAGTGAATAATAATCATGTAATTGGTGCTATTGGTACAGTCACCAAAGGATTAGTACAATGACTCGAAGAGTTGGAAATAAGAGGACGAGTGGACACCATCCAAACTACTGCACTAGTGAGGTCGACTAGGATACTGAGAAGAGTCCTGGATACTTGAGGAGGTTTGTTGTCAATCAAACTCCAGTGAGAAACCATCAGATAACGCTAGTGTGAAAAACTCTCAAAAGAGAACTACTACTACTACTGCTACAACTACTACTACAAATAATAATAATAATTTGTTTGCACATATTTTTATTGTATCATGTATTTGTGTCTACTATGTTTTTCACCTTACGGTAATTAATTAGAGTGAATTAAATTCACTCAAGTAATTATCAATAAAAAGGATTACTTTGAATACTGCTGACTTAAATATAAAATATATTCAACTCTTTTCTGAGGATATATATGGTCAGAGATGAGTGTCAAATAAACAAGTTTTAGGAAAATATCAATCATGAAAATTGAACCGCAGCGTGCCAGAGGAAATTGTGTGCCGCGTGATTGGTCTAGAAGAAAAGCAGAGAAATAATAACTTCAAAGATAAATGCACTATTTATTACTGTTTGCTTATCAGGGAAATGACTGCCAATAAAGTGAGGATCGAATTCACTTTATTAGTGATCATTTATTCAGGATCAGGTTGATAACTGCTGCTCTATTGCGAAACATCCCAAAATAGGCCATTATTCGCACAGTCGTCGTCGTGGCAAAGTTGCTAACCTACCGACCTGCGATATCGTAGTTAACAAGTTCGAACTCCGCTGTTGGGTTCACTTTCAGACTAATAACCTTCTATAAGGTATGGACCCTCTTATCCACGTAGGTATGGGTTAAATAGTACCTAGATCATTAAATAAGTTTCCAAACATTTTTCGTATGGGCACTTTTATTGATAGTGCGCACATGAAACTGTAGTCCCCTTTAAAGTAATCTCCTCTGGCTGCAATGCACTTCTTGTACCGTTCCAACAACTTCTGGAAGTCCACTTGTGCGAGTTTGTTAATGACCTTCGTCACGGCCTCTTTCATCTCCTCAGTTGTCTCATAACGACAGCCTCTGAGCTTAGGGAATAACCAAAAGTCACAGGGGGAAGGTCTGGACTATAGGGAGGCTGAGGAACTGTCTAGATGCCCATCTTGGTCAAATAGTCTGTGACAAGGATGGAGTTGTGGAGTGGTACATTGTCCTGGTGGAAATGCTACTGACCCGATTTGAAGGATGCTGGCTTCTTCCGACGGAATCTCTTCCTGAACTCCCTTAAAACCTCAACATAGTAACCCTAACCCTAAACCTTTGGCCAATCAACTGTGGTGTATTGACTTCCCTACTTCTCCCACAGCTCTCATTATCCCTCACAGACTTCCTGCCTTCCTTGAATAACTTATTCCACTCAAAAACTGATGCTCATTTCATGCAAGATGGTCGAAAAGCAGTCTGAAGCATTCCATACGTTTTTGTGGCATTTCTTCCGAGTTTAAAACAGAATTTTATTGCCTATCGTTCTTCTTAACGTCCAGATTGCATTTTTGAAATTTGCCAGCTGTGACAATCAGGCTTTAGTAGAGTTTATTGAAATTCCTGTTGTAGCTGTTCCTTTGAAGCTGAAATCATAAAACTTAGTCAGTCATCTCATAAGATGTATAGCAATAACATACTGAATTTTCAAGAGCCTACGACAATTTTAAATGCCTGTACAAAAAAGTCTGGAACCTTATTGAAGGCACCACGTACCCTTACTAGTCTTCTACAATGATGGCTTTGACATTAAAAAATTCTCCAAGTTTATATGTCATTAAGCAAAGCTATCAAACCATGCCAAACCAAAACTAAAACTTCGAAACCAAATAAGTAAACGCACAATCATATACTATTTATTTTCTTAACGACCGGCTCATTGGTCTAGTGGGTAGCGTGTTTGCCAATCGTCCGTGACCTGTGTTCAATCCCAGGTCACGTCATATCAAAGACTCTAAAAATGGTACTTGATACCTCCTTGCTTAACACTCAGCAATATAAGGTACACATCAAGAGTAAAGTGGAGAAATCCTGGGAAAAGAGTAGTGCCCCCAGCTACACCTCGGCTTTGTAACTATGGAAAAGGGAGCCTTCTCGTCGCCAACTTCACTTATTTTCTCGATGATGAGACTTCGAGGTTTCTATTAGCGTAAAGTGCCCAGGTGATGAGGTTAAAAAGAACCCTTGGCTTCTCCGGTAAAAACGAAAAAACTACCAAAAACAAAAAAAAAAAACCCGAAATTCTTGCCTTGATTACAATCATTGTTATTAGCATTTTCTTGCTGTAATTACTAATTTATCCAACTTTTAACATTCTTCTAATTGATCAATTTTATCTGATAGAACAAATAATTTCATAAGTCGGCATCTGTTTTCCCCACAATGTTGAGTCGTGATGTGAAATAAAAGTGCACTGTCCGCGTTGACCGGCATAGCCTACAAAATATTAACACCGGTCTTTTGTGTAATTTTGCATCAAGGATAATCTATACTATTATTCAACAAGTTTTTTTTTTCCTTTATATATATATATATATATATATATAATGTAAAGTTGAAGGGAAGTATAAATAAATAACTCGAAAAATTCTAATTATTTTTCTATGAGAGATTGTCAAGAACAGCTGTTTTATTTGATTTAGTACTTTTAATTAAAAGCTTTCAATTGCCGAACAATTGAGTTTCTTCTGACAACATCCCGTTACGTTTTACTCTCTGTTATATGGTGATGATACAATCCTATAAAGCAGTCCTCCTTATTCGCTGAAGCAAATACTCACAAGTAAACTCAAAAATAAACAATTGATAAATTCTATATTAAAATAAAAGCAGACGCTATATTAACAATGCTGATGATTCGGATATGATAAAGAAAAGCTGCAATAGGATTTTTATTTAAGTGAATTAATGAAAATGTTTCATTCATACGGGAAAAGAAACATTGCTAAGATCCACGGGAAGAACGAATCTTTTGTCTATCACGGGGAATTTATAACTTTGCTTCGATGACTAAAATATCCGAAGGTCTCTGTTGCAACAGGGATTAATCTAATAGCGGTACTTCAGAAGGAATAATGATCATCGATGCAAGAAGCGGACTCAGCTACTCGAATTCAAATCCTGAACAAGGCAGTTTACATTTCCTATAGCACTAATACCAATGCGGAAGCTATGAATCCGACTATTTTGCCCCGCTATTGGTCACCTGTCGAGCTTTTAAACGTTGATATGGAAAATGGAAAACGCTAAAGAGGACTTAGCTCCGCCATGCTCTTCTTGCCCAAGACACTTTACATGAGTAGCAATCCCACGACTGACCCTGATTACGTGACCATTAACAGAGAGAGAGAGAGAGAGAGAGAGAGAGAGAGAGAGAGAGATGCCAAATACTAGAGGTCAGTTGTGTCGGTGATAGCATGTCACCTGATGAGGGAGATCAAACACAAAAATGCAAATCACCTCAAGTGTTTCAGCCTCGTTTATTTTTTTCCTACTATTTAATTTCCGAACCAGTAGAAGTCTGTGGAAATGGATGACAGACACAATGTGTGCAAAAGATTCTTTCTTTGATTAGAGTCCAGTTCTTGAATGGTTGAATGGTTCACTCACCCTCCGTTAACACAAGTGCTAGTCAGCTCGTATACCCCAGACCCCAAAGTGACAAAATCTAGAAACCCAGCTTCTTTTATTGGGCTTCATATCACTTAGATGATACCGTTTGGCCAACCACTCAGAACCATATATGGCCGATCGAGTCTGGTGAACTCAAGTACTTCTGATTTTTATTTCTTGTTTTTCAAGCGGTGTGCTATATCAAGCGTATCTTGTTATATCTAGTAAAGCAAACAATATTTAGAACTTCTTATCGCGTCTCTTTTTCAACTGTTGGCTTTTTAAATAACTTATAAATTCCAGCAACGATACTATTTATTTACACTGTTGCAAGGAGTTAAAGAAGATTTCATTGTTACCCTCATAGTATCGATGATTCAGATTATTAGAAAAATGACGTTCAACACGAACCAAAGATCCACAAATTATCAGCTTGTTGCTTGTTGGACTGCACATTGCTATATTTATTGTCTAAGATTATTATAACTGTATCTTTTATATAAAAGAAACTTCGCAATAATGCACTATTCACAGTTATATTGAATAACTACAGGGTGGAACGATAAAATTGGTGTCATAGAAAAGAAGACATCATTCCATTTCCTTTCAATGAAAACCGGTTTTCTTTTTTTTTTGTTGCAGACCATCTACTAGTTGGCCACTTGTTTACAAATCCCAAGAGCATTAGGAACCTTCTATCAGGTCTTAAAGTGACGCAATGTTCAACTAGCGAGATCGGAAATGCGCCGCTGTACAACACATGCTCTCTACCGATCCAAGTTATGACAACAGGACCATTGCCAACACCCCCAAAATGCAAATCCGGACGGTTCAACGTGCCCAGAGTGATGAAAACAAAGTTTCCGGCTACAGTTATAGTCTTTGGTGTGGTTTCAAGTGAGGGCCACATTATGCCACCTCACATCTTCGAAGTCGGCTCGAAAATCAACACCAAAGTGTACCTGGATGTGCTGAAGAGTGTGCAGACAAAAATAAAATTTATGGATCAGAACAATCTAATATTTATCGAACAACACTTCCGCATAAACGGTCGTGAATTTAATTGATATGCAAAATTCAGTCATAGATCAAATTCAAAAAATATATAAGCATATAATCAATAATTGGAACAAAGAACACAAATTGATGAAATGTCTGAAAACTCATGAGCCATTTAGATTTGATGTGAAACTTACACACCTAACCTGAAAAAAATAGAAATTTGAATATCTAAGTAAAGAAATAAATCCAACAAGCTGCAACTGATTTAAAGGGCTGCCCATTAGAAAATAAAGTGGAAAATCCACAAAAAAACTAACAAACCGTTCAAGAGACGTCTACTTTGAATCAGACTACTTTCAATTTTAATCAAAACGCACTGAAACAGGTGTTCCCTTAAATGAGAATTATATATATATATATATATATATATATATATATATGGATTGATAGATGAGACCAACTAGATACACCTTGATCAAAAAACATTCTTTAGACAAATGGATATATTGTATAAGCAGTGCATTTTACATCACTTTTCATATACCATATCCACTGCTTAAAAATTTTCTTTAAAATATATTGTAAAAATGCTACCTTTCCCTTACAAAAAACGTTTGCTCCTGACATCAAAGATAAACTACATAAAAGCTATGTTCCTATTTATACAACCACTTATGTCCATATATATATATATATATATATATATATATATATATATATTTGTGGTGCGTGTATGTAGAAACAAGTCTACTTGAATGTAATGAAGAAGGAACTTCTCATTCATTAGTTTAACTTTTCTTGTTTCTTTAGAATGTAAAGTACATGGGTATTACTAAAAGAAGAAGAAGAAGAAGAAGAAGAAGAAGAAGAAGAAGAAGAAGAAGAAGAAGAAGAACGGTTATAGTATTTATAAACAAAAGAAATAGACGTTTTCGCCAAGTTAATTTTGCCATTCGAGTGATCTATAGTGTGAATATAAAAGAAAAATAAATGATGGACAAATTCGGGAATATCTTTTGAGAACGGAAATAAGTGTCGAGCTGAAGGTAACGGTCATATTAATGACAGCTGGTACTCTTTGAGTTGTTTTTAAGCACCTGGAAAGAAGTAGAGAAAATAGAGATCCGAGAGAGATTCAAGACAACTGATCTAAAAAATTAGTTAGGATACTTAGAATAGTCATGGAGACCTGAGGATACTTGCGGTCCCTCATCCTTTACTATATAACCTGCAGTAAAAATTAAAGAAAAACAATCTAGCAAGGGCAAGAACGAAATGTTTGTTGGTTGGTTTGGTTTCATGGTATATCAACCCTTATTGATAATTTAATGAAAAATCCTGTTCACACACACATACACACACACACACACACATATATATATATATTAAGTATATATGATTTATCATCATCATTAGGTTTCGCTATTTGCAAGGATTTTCCTGTTTCTCTTTCGCAATTCGTCTCAATCATCCATCGATTCGAGCAGGTCTTCTAGAAAATATTCTGTGTCCGTACGAAACTGTTGTAGATAATTTATTGTTGGTCGGCCAAACCTTGTACGGTTATGTGAAGCGGTCTTTTGGAGATCGTTGCTTATGAGTTCGTCTTTACTTCAACAAGTGTCCCGCATGTTTTATTCCTTTATTTTTTTTTGATGGATTAAGAAAGGAGAGTAAGGTGGCCGTATAGTTCCAGAATTTTTTCAGTATAGCTATTAGCATTCTTTCGTAATTCTTGTCTAGCTTTTTCTCTATAAGTTTCGACAGCATCCATGTGGTGCATCCATACTTTAGAACTGACAGATCCACTGCTTGGTAGAAGTTGCAGTTTATCTTATCGGATTAGTCTGATTTCCATATGATCAATAACCTATTGATAGCAGTACATTTCTTCGACTGTCACATATTGATGTGTTTTTTCTGTAAATGAGACACTATTTCCGACGTTGGTGAACTTGTCCACTGATTTCAGATGACCACAATTTAGAGTGGATATGTCTCCTTTTTGATTAAAACACATATACTCCGTTTTGTCTGCATTGATATGGAGGGCAATGCCAACTGCTGCCTGCTCCAGAGTATGCAGTAGGGATTCAGCATGAGTTGGTATATCTGCAAGAAGCCCTATGTTACCTGCATAGTCTACGGGATATCGTCTGATTCTTCTCTATTTTGTTTTTAGATATATCGACGGTAGACGTACGTAGTCTAGGCCAATTCTGAACAGATACGAAACTAATTTATCCTTTTGCAATGTCAACGAAATCTATGTCTCCATTCGTTGAGTGAGCTTTTATGTTCGTGTTTTTATAGAGTAATCATTAAGCCTGTAACAGTTTCTTTGGGGAGACCATACGCAAGAAGTATTTACGTCATCTCCCCTTTATTTAGGGAGTCAAATGCCTTGGTAAAATCTAGAGATAAGAGAGTCACCTTGCGTTTTTTTTGCACAAACTCTTCTAAGATTCGACCGGTTGTCTGAATCTGTGATGTTGTGGATCGGTTTCTCCGAAACCTTTTGATTCCCCTAAAGAAATTTCTCAATACCTAGTTCAATGCAGCTGCATAGCAGAACATCATAAATGTTAGCTGCTATGGAAGTAAAATTTATACCTCGTTAGTTCTTGGCAATTCCGTGATCACCTTTCTTGGGGAAAGGGAGGATGCAGGCTTTTGTCCACCTCTCTATAGTGTTCTGGCTAAATACGGTGTTGCAGTATCGGAGCAGTGAGTAATCGAATTTCCTTGTCTTCCATACTTCTGGCGGTATTTCATCAAGACCGGCAGCTTTCCTGTTTTTAATTTTTGTTAGAACTACATCGAGCTCCTGAGTAAACCGCCCTAGTTTAATGACTAGTGGATTATTACTAATTTTTTTGGAAAGGTTTATCTGTAACCTTAAGGCATTTTCCAAGCAGATTCTTGAAATATTCTTTCCGCAAGTGTATTCGTTCTTCTTAGATTGCCACATTTAGTTTAGCTCAGGAAATGCTATTTCTTTTCCTCGCTTCATTTTCTGTCTGCTACGCAATTCGAGATTGTCTATTTTGTACCGATTTTCAAAATTCTATTGATTTGACCTTGAATGTATTCTATTTGTTCTTTTTTGTATGCGTTAATCTGTTCTCGTTGTGCCTTCACGAATGAAACAATCTTTTTTAACGGCAGCGCAAAACTCGTGTCACTCATATTAAAGGGAAAATCGATAATACGCAACTGAATAGCAAAATCTGATCAACCGTTTCATCCTTGTCACGACAGACCCAACATTTGTTATGTGGTTTCAATTATTCTTATAATTTACAGAGATTTCAACTAACTATTTGTATTTAATAATTTACCTTTGTTTGTAAATAGTTATCTATTTTTCAATCATTCTTATATAAGATTCAACATTTTTAAATAGATCTTTTTGCCCTATAGATTTGTTCATAACCGGCTTTGAGTGCACATGGGAGTAATGACAAGTGACAATTCATCCTAACTAGGGCACCAGAACTGAAGCCTCACCACATGAGGGAGTTTAATGTCATTTTGAGGAAACCCTTTTTTTGGTGGGGTTTATTCCTCTGCAGAGGATTTTGAAAATATTTTTTAAACCACATTGATAGAATGACTAGGAATTGCAGTACTGTCTTTTATAATGTCTATAAACATAGCCCTGTTTAGTTGCACCGGACACGATTAAACTTTTTCGTAATGATCGATTAGAAAATACAAGTAATAAAAATTGTTGTTATCTGATTCTACTTCCATTAGTTGTATTGATCTGTGTAATCGAATAATCTGGTATTAGTATACATCAATAATTTTTACATTAGTGCTCATAAATAAACATTTCTGTAATTATTAGTCGGTTGGTAAAACTACCTCCCTTGATGAAATCGAAGACAAATCAGTTTATATTTCAAAAGATACATATTCTAGTAATATTTAATCAAATGCAGTATTAAATGAACATAATGAGGCTGTGCCGTCTTCATTATAAAATATGTTTTTTGTTCCTTTAAATCTATGGAAGATATGGAAGCAACTATAATAGTGCAGTAGTGCTACAGTAGCAAGTGATATTTACCGAGTTTAGCTGCGAGATAAACGTCCCATATTTTTCTTTCATAGCTGTGTACTTTCATACATTTTCTAATGCCATTTCATGATACCACACGTCTGATTTGAAATCAAAAATTGTCCTTCACCTAGACTGGTTCTAAAAATGTCTGAGAGCTTAGTATATAATGCTACTTAGCAGATAACCAGAGGAGAAGATATAGATCCCAATATTTTTCAAGAGAAATGGTAGCGATGTGAAGATAAACTGTCTTTTTGGAAGTTAAGCCCGGCTCGCTTGTTCCATTTTCTGGGCCTTCAATCATTTGGCCACTCTCAGCTATACTTGAAATATTTTGGAGAGGGTATACATTGTACACTGAACTTTACGTAAATGTATATTTCCCTGATGGAATAAAATTAAATTCCTTTCCAATTTCTGATTTTTAAAATTAGATTTATTTTGAAATCAGCATTTACCCTCAACAGAACAGAATACAATATAAGTTAATATCTGATATATTTGAATGGATATAAATTGAAATGAAGTTATGTTTTCCAGAACAACAATTATTTAGTGTGTCGGTACCCTAGTTAATTCTAAAAGTTTAACTTTTCTCTTTGTTTGCATTGTTTTAGAAAAGTAGGAATTACGAAATGACGAGTTAAATTTGATTGATCAGACTCGAAGGAAAAACCAAAAATCTTTAAGCATGTCAACAAATAAAAGTGAAGCTATAATTATGCATTCGTCACTAAAAATGTATTTCAATCTCATTTAGTAGAAGTGACAGTCAGTATTCAAAGTATGAAGATTCTGACTTTGTTGCTATTCACACTGTCACTATAATTTTTTTTGCATTATTAATCTGATTGAACTTTAAATATGTTGACTGTATCCCTATTGGGGGCGGGTAAGGTGCATCAAAAATGGACGTGCTGTACATGAAACTACATTTTATCTGATTATTAAACTCTAATTCTGTAGATCTAGGAAAGTAGAGTGCAATTTCATTGCTATTACTCCCAGGCCAACTCTGATTTGAACTGGCAGTACCTGTTAGTGTCACTTCTATTTCGCAAATAGATCTATCTAGAATTTTTTTTCGATAAGACCAAAGGCAAAATAAAATCTAAAAATCATCAGAAACTACAACACAAAAATTGTAAATTTGACGGTGCAATGAATGTGATTTCCTAATAGTGTTAAGTAACCCTAGATGGATTGAAATGCCATTAAATTAATCAACAAATCAACCATTGACTGATTTTTTGAATACTTTTTATTAGAACACTCGGTTGTAAAAGTGATTCATTATTAACTGTGAATTGTTATTCTATGATTGAATGTGGTTTGTGTATATACCAATAGATTGTCTGCTCCAGCAGAATTCGATTTGCACGTCAGAAGCGCTTCGGACATAAACCAGAGTCCCCGCTGGCTTCATACAAACCGGTTGTGTTTCTATTAATGCTGATATAGTAATTGATTATAGAATAGTAACTTTCTGAGTCAAATTTGATTTAAAAATAAAATAATACTAATCTCAAAACTAAAACGCGTCTATAATGGAGAGACATAGAAATTTGAAAATTAGGATTCAGGAACCAGGGCACTTCACATGGAGTAATGGTTATCAAGTTATGTTAGTAGACTATCATTAGTAAATGTAACATGTTGCCGAAATGGTAACGGGGCACGAATAGATGTGTTTATGTTTATTTTTCCTCCTTCGAGGATTTGACATAATGTCTTTTTTTTTTTAAATGGGGATTTTAAGGAAGGGGGAAGTCTATACGAATCAAAAATACGAGAAATATCTGTTCTTAGAAAAGAAAACAGTCCACATGCTATGACTGAAATCCATTGGAGATTAAATCAAAGAGGTTCTGATGCTCAAGACAAGTTATGCTGTTGTATTTTTCTTCCCCAATAGTCGATTTGTCATTACTGACATTGGAGTTATCGGTGATTATGTGAATTAAGTTTGTATCTCTCTGGGGTCCCCATAATCCTTGCCTAAGCTTGGTTTTGTAAATGTTTACAACGATTAAGTGAACATCAGTAGTTAAAGTAAAAAAGTAAATTATAATTAAGAATTGAAAAAAGGAGCAAACGTGTGGTCACTGAATCTCTGTTGTAAACCATCAGGTGCTACTAGTGCGAATACTCAGTTATAGCATTCATCTTGTAATTGGTGGATATCCCAACTTCAAAAAATAAGTTTTTGTAAACGGCGGCACGTTGTCCCCAATGAAAACCTGGGTCATGTACGTGAGTCATGAGTGAATTTTCACTTATAGACAATAAACCTTGTATTGGTTCGTTTTTATGTACTTTTATGCATTTCAAACACCAAGGTGACAATAGATTCAATGTAAAATCGATGACGTTATTACCCTATCAACAACATTTTGTCGCTAACTCAGGGAAATGATATTTAGAACCCACGTTCAAAAAGAAAAATTTGAAAGAAAAAAATAAAGGCTTTAAAATTATATGAGTTGGGTGGGTATTTCTTGAATGAGAATTTCGTCAAAATACAAATACAAAGGAATAGAACAAACGTTTGAAAAAAAAATATCGTAAAAACAAGGGACATTACGTACAGGGAAATTATTTTAAATTAAAAAAGAAAAAAAAGAAAGGAATTAAAGTATATTATAAAAATTCCAGAAACTTCCACACCGTTTTAGATGAAATGTTGGGAATGATTTTTCTCAAGATTGTTGATGCCAGATCAAAAGCAAGAAAAGTTTGACATTTTAAGGACAACTCTGACTCGCTTCTGAACTAACACTCCGCATTTCTGCTGTAGATAGATAACATAAGATGATACCTTGTTTCTCGACTTCAACCCTAAATCGAATATTCAAAGCAAACAGAGTAAACATTCTATTTTTCCAGCACTGAAGAAGTTCAAGCAAGCAGAGTATGTTTGCAAGGTGATAACTTATGTCCTTTTTTCTGAAGGCAAAATCCTTATTAACTACTTTGAAAACAGAAAAAAGCAATTAATAGATAGTACTATTTATTTAGAATAAAGAAAAATTAAGTCATCAATCATGTATAAAATCGGAAGGAAACTTATGGCTGTTGTGCACTTGATTCAGGATATCTCACCTGTTTACACTTCTCAAGTGGCAGTTGCTGAAACAGCTAACTGATACTTTGGATTAATATTCCACCATCCTTACTCATCAGTCATAGCTCCATCCGTCTTCTTCTTTTTTCTGTGTTATTAAGGAGGTTTTGGAAGAGTTAGATGCCACCTTCTTCCTTAATGGATAGCAATGCTTGAACATTGTCAGATGAAGTGCGTTTATGACAATTATTATTAAAAAGTAATGAAAACTGTCAAGTTTTTTTTTTTATTCCTTCTAAGCAAGGCTTAGAATATTTTGAATGAACTTATATATATATATATATATATATATATATATATATATATAATCACTACATATATATATATATATATATATATATATACATATATATATATAATCACTACCTTTCCCGAACCAATATCTACGTATGGGATTTAAGAAAATAAAGCTAAAAAATGAATGATAAAAACAGTAATATAGTAGTAGTAGTAGTAAGTACAGTAAAGTTGGCGACCGTTGTCGAGGTCGACCAGAAGGCTCCCTTTTCAGTAGCTACAACACCGAGGTGTAGGGGAGGGAACCACTCCTTTTCCTGAATTGCTCCACTTTACCCTTGATACGTACTTTATATTGCTGAGTATTATGCAAGGAGGTATCAAGTACCATGTTTAAAGTCTTTGGTATGACACGTCCTGGGTTTGAACCCAGGTCTTCCGAAGCAATGGCGAACACACTATCCACTAGACCAATGAGAAGTCAAATATAAAGTAGGAAATGCTTAATTTATGATTTCCAAGCATCATTCTCTTTCCTCTTGTAGTTTATAGCAAGAACTTTAGATTTTTATTTTTTTTTTTATTTTAAGATTTCTCTAGTTTTGTTATCTTGCCTTTTGCAGCTGTGCAGGACTTGTAACGAGATTCTGTCCGTCACGCGATCGGGCATAAACACATTAAAATAAATAAAACTAAACCTACTGAACCTGGCAGGCAAAGAGACTGGTGAATGATAACAGCTGGATCAGGAGTTCTATAGAATACTCTTTCCTCTGGGATATTTAATATTAAATTAAAACACGCAGCTCCTTTAACTGAAACATATCATAAACTCTCTTCCCAGAAATTATTAGATATTTTATTTTCTTTACTTTAGTGGAAACATGAAATTTGTTATGACACCTTTAAATTGATTAGAAACCTGTTCGTTGTCGATAACCTTCACGGAAAAAGAGTATTTCAATATGAATGCTTGTTAAATTAGCGACCATTTTCTTTGACGTGTCCATAAGAAAGACACTATCTTCTTTCTCGGTGTGTCTATGTGTATTCAGACTAGTATTGTTCTTGGATCTATTAGTAACAATGTTAATAAGAGAATGATGGCGTGAGTCGGAAAGCGGAAATACAGATTAATTCTGAAGCACCTAATTCTGAAGCACTGGTAATAAACAATGTATAAATAAATAGATGGAGACTGAAATAGATCAGTAGATAAAGAGAGTAAGATTATGGGAAGAATATGCACCACCCCAATTAGATTGATAGAAAAGACTGACATAGTATCCTATATATATATATATATATATATATATATATATATATATATATCATCATGATCATCATATCGCACTGGTAGCACGGATATCCCTGACCCTCTCTCGCCACTCCTCCCTATCGTTCATCGCCTTAGGTAGGTCTTCAGGACAACATCCCGTATCCTCACATAGCTGCTGAATGTATGTTCGTGCTGGTCGTCCTGCTTTTGCACGGCCATGTGTGGGGGTCCATAAGAGTACATCACTTATGAGTTCGTCCCTGCTTCTCCAGCAGTGTCCTGCATGTCTGGCTCGTCTAACTTGAATAGTTTTCGTGATAGGGGGTAGGTGGCCGTACAGTTGGCGTCTTGTGGGGTGTTGCTGCCAGGACTTGTTTAAGATTGCACGTAGCATTCTTGTGTAATTGCCGTCTAGCTTCTTCTCCAGCCGTTTTGTTAGCGTCCATGTAGTGCACCCATATAGCAGTATCGATGTGACCGCTGCCTGGAAAAAACTGCGTTTCATTTTATCGGTTAGGTCTGATTTCCAAATAATCGATAGCCTATTGATAGCTGTCAATGCTTTAGCTAACCTCGTTTCAATGTCCTTTTCGGTTGATTCGACGCTGCTTCCTAGGTAAGTGAATTTGTCTACTAGTTTAAGAGGGGTTCCTTCTAGAGTGGAGATGTCCCCCGTTTGGTTATAGCACATACATTCCGTTTTGTGTGCATTAACATAGACGCCTATGCTTGCAGCTGCTCGTTCCAAACTATGCAATAGTGTTTCGGCTTGGTCAGGTGTATTTGCCAGTATCGCTATGTCATCGGCGTAGTCTGCGTCGGTAATTGTTGTTGCGGGGTACCGTCTGCTATTTTTCTTCGTCAGTTCGAAGCCATTCTCTTTGATTTTGTCAATCAATGTTCTAAGTACGTAGTCTACACAAATGATAAAGAGGTACGGGGCCAGCGTGTCCCCTTGTAGTACTCCTGCTACAATGTCGAAGTATTCTGTTTCCATCTAGTGATCGTACTTTTACTTTAGAGTTTCTATAGAGAATCGTTATTGCCGCTACGGTTTCTTTAGGTATACCATACGCTAGTAGGATTTGTTCCATCGTTCCTCTGTGAATGGAATCGAAAGCCTTGGTAAAGTCAACAAAAATTAATGTCGCTTGTAGGTTTTTTGCCCGTACACCTTCAAGGATTCTACGGATGGTTAATATTTTTGAGGTCGTGGATCTATTTCTTCGGAAGCCATTTTGGTTTTTTCTAAGTATGTTGTCGATTTCGGGTTCTATGCGGTTTCGTAGTAAGGCATTGTAGATTTTGGCTGCTATGGATGTAAGTGTTATGCCTCGGTAGTTTTTGGCTAATCCGAGGACCCCCTTTTTAGGGAAGGGGAGTATGCATCCTTACATCCATCTATCTATCGGATTTTGATTGTATACTGCGTTGCAGTGTCGGAGCAGTATGTCGTCGAATTGTCTGGTCTTCCATACTTCCGGGGGAATTTCGTCCAGCCCTGCAGCTTTCCTATTTTTAATTTTTCTGAGAACCGAGTCGAGTTCTTCTTGTGTGAACAGTGCAAGTTTAATGTCTAATTGTTTGCTAATTATTCTGGTGATTGGTTCATGTGTTATTTTCGGTGTGTTTCCTATTAGGTTTTCGAAGTGATGGTTCCACAGTTTTATTCTTTCTTGTTGGTTTGCTGCTTTCAGTTTTGCTTTGGCTGTGTTCTTTCTTCTACTCACTTCGTTTATTGTTTGCCAGGCTATCCTAGATTGTCTATCTTCCACCGAGTCTCTAATCTTATCTATCTGATTTTGAATGTATTCTGTCTGTTCCTTTATATATACGCCTGCTAATTGATATTGTGCCGTTTTTAGTTTTAAGGTATTTGTGTTTGTTGGGTTTTTTCGATAGTTTTTGGAGGCTGTTTTCACTAGTGCACGTTTTTCTCTAACCGCTAATGTTTCCCAAGGGACTCTATATTTAGTTTTGAGTTTTGTTGGAATGTATTTCGCTACTGCCTCGAGGTGTGCATTGACGAAATTTTCATATTCGTCGTTTGGTGTACTTTTTTTCGGTCTTTTCTTGTAGTGTTTCGAATCTGTTTCTTAATTCTAATACGTATTTATCTCTTATATCTCTGTTGTTCAATAGGGCCCAGTCATAGTGTTTGGTGGTCGGTGTTCGTTTGGCGTTTTTTCGTGGGCTTAACCGTATTTTCGCCGTGGCTATTCGGTGGTCGGTGGACACACCCTCAAAAGAGGTGTATGCCTCGCAATTCATTGCACTATTTTTCCATGTCTTGTTTATAAGGACGTAGTCTATCTGAGCTTTAGTATTGTTTGCGTACGTGTATGTCCATAGTTTTCCCTCCCTTTTTTGGTAGTTTGTATTGAGGAATGCTAATCTATTTTCTATCATAAAATCTGTTAGATGTTGCCCATTCCTATTTGACTTGTTGTGGAGGCTGTATTTGTTGTTTCCGTTTTTCTCGATTTGGGCATTCCTGTCTCCGCCAATGACTAACATGTTGTGTTTCGGGATGCTACGCACTAATGAGGATAACTCATCGTAGAAGGTGACTAGTTCAGTTTCTTCACTAATGGGATGAAAATTGACTTTGATAGATAAATGGATTGAGAGATAATAATATATGAATAGGTGTGGGTCTTCTGTAGTATATATATATATATATATATATATATATATATATATATATATATATTCAACTTATGCAAAGCGATTTTCAATATATTCTTGATCATTGATTAAAGATGTTGAGCCACATATTGTAACGGACTAAAATTGATCATCTTTTTTTTATTTTGGTATTATGAAGTGTGTCCACATTTTTATTCGTGGAGTTTTGATAAACCGTAAATTCTAAATTTTACTAATTATCAATGACATATCTGAAAATGTAAGATGTTGTTAGTTTCTACTTCACAAGTTTTATTTTATCTAATTCATCTTTAATATTTGTCAAGTCTATGATTTCTGAATCCTGGAATAATATATTCTCTATGAAACTGAAATATCTACAGTATCTGCGTATTACAAATTCAAAATAACCTGATTCAGGAAATTCAAGAGAAAGCAAGAACACAATAGGTGCACTGAAGGGAAAGGCGGGTGTTTCTTTACAAAAATACCATTTTACTGAAAAAAATAAATTTTTAGAGCATAATTTACACGCTTTGATTATTTCTTAAGCTACTTAATGTAATCTCTCTCTCCCCCCCCCTCTCTCTCTCTCTTTCTCTCTGTTTCTGTCTGTCTGTCTGTCTGTCTGTCTGTTTCTATATATATATATATATATATATAACACCTCAAGTCAATGGAGTCATCTGTTAGTTTAAAAACTAAAAATAACTTTAAAAATTTACCATGAATCTTGCTACAGAAAGAAAATGTTATGTACTTACAGAATTGCACATTCTGTCAAAATCAATACATTCGAAAGTCATTACTTCATATTTGTTAAAATATCTACAGATACTGGATCAAATATATGATTACAATAAATTAATACTTGTGGAACAAAATTTCTTCTAAAATGGCCACGAAATTAACAGAGATGCAACGTTTACCATAATTGAAAGAATAAAAAATATTAAAAAAGCGGACAATATCACGCGGATAATAGAAACACACAAAGATAAATTGAGTAAACCTCTTTAAACACTGACCCTAAAATGTTCCTTGTCAAATTAACCTCCAAAACATCGCTTTGAAATTAAATAGACTGATATGGGTTGACACATAAACACATAAATAAACAATTGTAAATCTATATCCTTGCACTTAAGGTCATAATAATTACGCAGATGCGTATTCCTAAACCTCTTGGGAAAACGTGGCCCAGAAGGTGAACGTGTCCTCTGCAAAGAGTAAAGATGTAACTTGTAAGACACCTTCAGGTCAATTGGCCGCGCAATAAACATGACTAGTTAATTTGGCGTCACTTGTGGGCGACATGGATAGTGGTTCAGTAGTAGAGTTTCGATCTGCGATCCGTGGCCGCTGGTTCGATCTCCAGGGGGGAGATCACGGTATACACTACTGATGAGACCTAAGGTCGAAACAGCTGTCCAGTGCTTCCGTATGTCGTGCGGAAGTGTTCACCGGATTTTCTGGTCATGGTAATTCAATTCACAATATAATTCCTCTACTAAAGAAATGTGTAGATGAATAAACAAATTTGAAAGATCTGACAAAAAGAGTTGTGAAAAATTTGAGACATCGCCCACTCTTTCTTAAAAAAATATCGTCCAATCGGAGGGCTCGTTGCTTGGTTTCTATAATAACAGGCATCATATTATGATCAATTGAAGACACATGGAAAACTAAAAAAAATAATTTTTATTCAACGATTGCATATATTACGTTACCTGTTCATTTTTCGTTGTTTATTTCCTAATATATAAACTTTTTGACAAAATTTCAAAAGTATTTTTTAACAAAAAATCTTGGTTCTTGACAACGATATGTGGTTGAAACTACCTGAGAACAATTAAATAACAGAAATACAAAGAAATATTTAAAATTCTCATAACATTTCTTCATCTCTCTCTACTCCCTCTTTCACTTTCTCTCTATCTCCTTCTCTCTCTCTCTCTCTCTCTCTCTATATATATATATATATATATATATATATATAGTGAGGAGGCGGAAAAATCAGTATTTAGACAATTGAACAATGTTAATCGTATTAATTTCTGATGCTCCCATTTACATCAAATTTACGCAGGTGCTATATCTCACCATAAAATTAACTATTACAGAGAAATAATATATATTTACAAATATAGAAAGCACAATGAATTTTATGTACAAATGTTATTTATAGCATAGGGTTATTTAATACGGAAACCACTCTTGTAGAACAACAGTAGGGGAACTATTCAACCCTTACCTAGTGTGATATCGGGAATTAATCCGAAAGTTAATGTTAAAATAAAAATATGACTAAGGTAGTGTAACTCAGAACATTAAACCCTACTCCTCGGGTACTACACCGGAAAAAATAAACATGAGAAAGGTATTCTCTGATGTATCATCTAACGTTTTAAGTTGATCCGCTGTCGTGGATGGTCATTCAGATTCGAAATCACTTTGTCCTTTTGAAAAACTGATAAGAAGAGGGACATGGAGCGTAGGTCAAACAAAACGGCCCATCGACCTGTTACAGTAGGAGAAATGTCTCCCCAAATGTAGGATCCTAATCTGAAATAGAATTTCACAAATACTCTTCATTCTTCAATTTTTTTTGACACAATCAGCCCACCGTCACCTGCAAAACTATTCTACTCCATGTTGTACGGTTTATTTTAAGACAATATCAGTCGTGCACCAATTTTCATTGAAAACGTAAAAATATCCAGAATAAAACATATTCTTAAGATTATTTTCATTATTTCAAACAGAAATCTATTCATCAACGTCCTGTAATTTGGTACATTCCATTTGTTTTTTTTTTTTTTGTTTTTTTTTTTTGTATGACTGATTTTCATGTCTTAAATACACTATTTTAGCCTTCTTGAAACTTTCTGAAAATTATCAGCAAAATCTGTTTTGAAGATTGAAAATAAAACAAAACTAAACAATTTAGTTAGTTGAAATAATTATTCGTCATTTTTGGAGTTAATACATAAAAATAAAAATCAATGACATATGACTTGTTCTGAGAAAATTTTTGATATCGTTGAAATAGATCGAATAGGATTTCGGGCAAAGGTAGAAAAAATCTTATCCCTAGAGTTAACACACACACGCACACATGCACACACACAATATATATATATATATATATATATATATATATATATATATATATATGTGTGTGTGTGTTTGTGTGTGTGTGTGTGTGTGTGTGTGTGTGTGTGTGTGTGTGTGTGTGTGTGTGTGTGTGTGTGTCTTTAATGTGACAACCACTGTTTTCAAGTTTTCGTTACGTTTTGACTGAGTGTATTTCAAATTAGACGCGATCGACCCTTTCTTTATGTGGAGCTTTCATTGTGTCATTTTCAAAAGTATGGTCTTTCAAATCAGTCACAACTTACTATTAATTTTATTTGTTTGCAATGGTCTTTTTGAGTGTCATTTTTAGAAATATTTCCAAGTCTAGTGGTTAAGTTTCATACTGAATCCAAATGGCTTTCAATATTTACCACGAATCAAATTGCAGACGTATAAAAGTAATCTTTTTACTGGAATGAAGACGCCGTGAAAAAAAAGAACATGCTGGAAAGCTAGAATGTCCACTTTATTTTGAACTCAATACCTATAGTCACATAATGTAATCTATAGATCCAAACAATACAATATTAGATGATAAAACTTTCACAGTAACATTGACGATTTCAACAGAAATGCTAAATTCACAATCTGGGAATGAAGTCGAAAAGATACTAGCATGAAATAAATCACAAAAAAAAAAAAAGAAGAGAAATTGATAAAAAGTCTGAAAACATATTTTCCAATTGGATTTAATGTATAACTTAATCACACAACCATGAAATAATAACAATCTGAAAACAATAAATATTGAAGGGCACAAATAAAACTAACAATAAGTCATTGCTTATTTTAAATTCAATCCCTTGAAAATAAAACTGAAAAATCCGAATCAACAAACAAATAAACAGGTCAGGTCACAGCTAATTTGAAACACACTTAATCCAAACCTAATCAAAATGCATTAACATCGGTGATATTACAAGAGAGAAACCAATATATACAAATATGACCATGTAAAAACTCATTGATCCAACAACATTCTTTAGACTAATAGACATGCTACTCAAAAAAAAAAATATTTTATATCGCTTTTCTGGTAGCATATCGATTACGTAAAAGATTTCTTTATTTTTTTTTAATTTTAAAAACTTCCGAAAAACGCTTCCTCTTTTCCAAAAAAAAATCTACTCTTGACCTAGACCTAAGGTCTAAATTAGGAGTCAACCATCATGGATTTAATGTAAACGTAATATTCCTATTAGTTTCGTGGCTTTTGTTCGTCTGATATATATATATATATATATATATATATATATATATATATATATATATATAGAGAGAGAGAGAGAGAGAGAGAGAGAGAGAGAAAGAGATAGATAGATAGATAGATAGATATAGAGATTTAGATGTGTGATATTTCATCTTCACGAACTTCTTGAAGACAAAGACTGTTTTCGGAGTTTTTCTATTTAAAGCATTTGGAGGTGATACAGTTTTAGCAGGAAAAGTTGGAAGGGATTTAAAGTATCAGGTTTCATTAAAGATTTCTTATCAACTCCCAAAAATATACCTTCATTTTCAAAACAAAAATCTTTGATGACACCTGATGCATTTGATTTTAAATCCCTCCCAACTTTTCCTGCTACAACGACCCCCTCCACTCTCCTCACATTTCTTTGTCTTGAAGAAGTTCATGAAGATGAAATAAAGTCCGAACGAAATACCACATATCCAAATCTGAATTAAGTGTTTGATTTATCCAACTTTCCACATATTTCTATCATATAATAATATATAATATATAAAATAATATATATGTGTGAGTGTGTGTGTGTGTGTATGTATGTGTGTGTGTGTGTGTGTGTGTGTGAGAGAGAGAGAGAGAGAGAGAGAGAGAGGGTGTCTTTGTGTCTGTCTGTCTGTCGTACATGGTTTGACTTTTAAACAGAAATATATTTAGATTGCGAATAGTAACTTTTATCATTACAGATGATTTTATTTATATCGATGCAGGACTATATCAACTGAATCAGTCCGTAAAGCCACTTGGGTGTCTAGGAAGTTATTTTATTAGGAATTTAACAAAAACTTCTCACTTTTGCCTTGTTGAATAGAATTTTAATATGCCAGTAAAAGATCAAATGAACTTCAGTCTGACCTTTATGCATACAAAGAATTTTACAAAACCTAAGGAAGGCGTTTTATGAAAGAATATCTTTTAATTCATTTTCTATTCCAAATAGATTCCCAATTCTTTGTTATTCCTTCTTTACGATGGATATTTTTCTGAAAAGTTTACACATCAACGTTCATAATATTCCGTTATTCAGAGGCGTTACATCCCAACTCATATTCTTTAATGTGGATAAAAATATTTAAGAACACCAATTCTAGCACATGTCCTGGCGGACGCATTGTTTTTACTCACAGTATATATATATATATATATATATATATATATATAGAGAGAGAGAGAGAGAGAGAGAGAGGGCGAGGCAGATATATATATATATATATATATATATATATATATATATGGAGAGAGAGATAGACAGACACAGACAGATAGACAGATAGAAAGATAGACTGGTAGAGAAAGAGAGAGAGAGAGAGAGAGAGAGAGAGAGAGAGAGAAGGGTACGGAGGGAGAGAGAGTTAGAAAGAGAAAGAGTGAAAGGAAAAAGACAGGGAGACACAGACATAAAGACATATACTTACATTGATAAAGACTGTATTTTGTAAAGTCGAATTGATAAATTGGTTTGTTGCTTTATTTAATGGCATAGTAAATCTTTTGGGGTTATTCAATACTAAGTTGTTGCTACTTTTTCAAACAAAAGCATACTTTTACGCAAAAAAAAAGGACCAGGTTTTCCTTACAAATGACACGTCTGGAATTTGCTTTTGCGAAATTATGTTCCATATTTCTGATGAATCAATCTATCTCTCTGTCAAACACAATATAAAATCATGTCTCAATATGTCAGAGAAATTGCAGTTATTGGTTGAATTATCTCTGAAATTTTATTGGATAATGTTCAATAAATGTGATTGATAAAGAAGTGTTGAGTTGAAAAAATATATGTTCAAGAAATTCAATGTGTATTTTTATGTTTGAATTACGGATTTATTTATCAAGCCATTACAACAGAAGCAAGACTATGCTAGTACGTTTGGCATAGGTCATAAATGCTTTTTAATCCAGAATGTTAATTAGAGTTTAATAGTAAACCACTGGTCCCTATTGCAAGCAAGCTGTTGTGTACACACATACACATTCTATCTCCTTTTGTTTATCCCACTCATTCTCTCTCTCTCTCTCTCTCTCTCTCTCTTTGTATATATATATATTTATATATATATATTAGATATATATATTTGATACCATGATTTAAATATATACATATATATATATTCATTTATTTATTATTATTACTATTATTACTATTATTATTATTATAGCTCTATCCTAAATATATATATATATATATATTATATAGCCCTATCCTAAATATATATATATATATATATATATATATATATATATATATATATATATATAATTCATGGAATATTGTCTACAACCCTGGGTTTCACGAAGCCCAGGGTCCCATGAAAGCCAGGGTTGCAGACGATATTCCATGAATTATATATATATATATATATATATATATATATATATATATATATATATATATATATATATATATATAATTCATGGAATATTATCTGCAACCAGTGGATTCATGAAACCCAGGATTCCATGAAACCCTGGGTTGCAGACAATATTCCATGAATTATATATATATACACATATATATATATATATATATATATATATATATATATATATTTGTTATCATTATATAATAACTCTGTCCTAGATATTGAGCACTCTCCATATTATATTGCACTTGGATCGACACTAACCCACAAAGTGATTTAGTGACAAACAACCCTTCTATAGTATAAAATATATATATATATATATATATATATATATATATATATATATATATATATATAACCAGGCACTCAACTAAGTTGATGGGCAGCTTTTATGGCAGTGTGTCTAAAGAGCTGGGTTAAGACATCATAACAAACAAGTCCAAACTCCAGTTGCGCTATTAAGTTAACTTTTGGACAAATACCATTGAAATAGTTTTTAACCCATTTTTCCCTTCCAGCCATTGGTTAAATAGAACTACAAGTTCCACATGAATGTATTTGGCATTTAATAACCCATGTAGTTTATATGCCATTAAACAAATAAGCCAAACGAAACCAAGTCTATTCATTTATCAGTAATGTATATCTAAATACAGAAAATAAATCAATTTGTAATGAATATCTATTTGACAAAATAATCGCTTTCTTTTTACATTTGGAAAGAAATCTTTTCATTCACCCTGTTAATGGGTTTTCAACACGTTGAATTTATCTCCTCCAAAAATGGTGTTTTGGATGAAAAAAGAACTTTATCTGATGGTGAATCTCCATCTGTGGAAATCAGAAGTGTGTGAAGTACCACTTCATTGCTATTAGTCCCAGGTTTACATCAACCAGGAGTGCCGGAACCTGTTAGAATCCCAATCTTGGTCAAATAAATCTTTTTAAAACTTATTTTTATTAGATAGAACCATTTGCCACTAAACACTCTTAAGGAACTGCTATACAAAAAATGTAAATATGAACGCGAGAAATATACGTAAACGGATAATAAACGCGATTCTCAAACCTCTTGGCCTAAAATTATCATAGAAGCATTGAAATGCAATTTAGATAAAGAAATTAGTTAATCAATCTAAATTCCCTGCATATATTTATCTTATATCATAATCATCTTTTTAGTCAATGCAAAAACCTACCTCTCTTCCATAGATCCAATAGATCGACCATTATACAGTAAAAAAAAAACAAACAAAAAAACTCACTAATATCTGTGTTAGACTACGTATTATCGATCAACAAAACGCACGCACGCACGTGCACACACACAAACACACACACACACACACACACACATATATATATATATATATATATATATATATATATATAATGTTAGGTAAAGTAATATAGAACAAAGCCCTCAGGGTATCTACTGCTCTCTATTTCTTATATCTTCGTGATGACAATTACGCATGCATGTCTTTGATTTTCTTCATTCTTCCATTACTTCTCCTCGTTACATCGCGCACTCAACTACACACGCGAAGTAAATTTCAACCATACCTAGTCATTGTAAAACCCACTGATTTGCACAAACGATGCAGTTCCTTTGCTGCTTCGATGGTCTTGCACACGCACTACCGCCCTTTTCAAAGTCTTCATTTCCTTTACAAAAATATTTCTTTGAAAGTTCACAGCGCACGAGACATCTTTTTTTTTATTTTAATTTTATCTATGTATTTTTTATAGACGTAATTTTTACTTAGGCGTCGAGCGATCAAAAGTACTTTATTACAACAATCGGTGTGAAAAACTTTTTAAAAAATGATAAAGAATGCCCTTCTCCATGACAGGTAACTATTAATATCATCATGTTATTTTTATTATTATCTTACTCAATTGAGAGTTCTTCCCATCGGCGTTACTTGATGGTTTTCCACTGGAGTGTGAGTGGAAGCAAATCTCCTCAAATTATTATTATTATTTTTTTTTTGCGAGCTTTTCACACGAGCGTTGGGTGATGGTCAAAGTTACAGCATAACTCAGCTCTCCAGAATTCTTCTCTTCACTGTATTCTGGCCGATGCCAACGATGCTGAAGTTTGAATAATATTTGTCCTCCAATTTCCAAATATTTTAGTCCACACTCCAAGACTTTGCAGACCCTTTCAAGTGCTCTAATTAGAATTGGTATCACTGTAACATTTATGTACCACAGCAAGATCCAAGTACTTGTCGTTCTTCGCTTTCTTTTATCTTCCCTATGTGGTTAGCAGAGACAAAGTAATCTGCTATGCTGCAAGTTCTTTTTTTTTTTTTTGGTTAATTATTATTATGTCCAGTTTTCTGGTAGCGGTTTGGTGGTCTGCTTGAATATTAAAATGAAAGAGAATTCTTGCGTCTTATTCTCCGGGACAATTTCTTGTGAGAGCAAGTACTATTTGGTAGTAGAGTCAAATTTAAATTTCTTTCTCAAATCTCAGTGGATCACCTATCATTACCAGTTGTGTCTTGTATTATACCCGCTTTGTACTACTCTGCCATGTTTATTTATAATGTGATTAATGGTTTTGTGTCAATCTCTACATAATCTACGCCTGCTATTCTGTAGCGTATTTTTAATTTTGGCAATTATTATTATTATTATTATTATTATTATTATTAATAATAATAATAATGATAATAATAATATACTCATTCTAGAGTTTTCACATCAGCGTTAGCTTATTGTTTTGCAGTGGAGTCTGAATAACAGCGAGTCTCCTCAGGTCTTCAGGACTCTTGCTAGTATTCTGGCCAATCTGAACAATGTTGGTTTGGATGACTGGCCTCTACTCGTCTTCTTATTTCAAAATAACTCTAGTCTCTGTTCAAATTCTTCATTGACTGTACCCAACGTACTAAACACATGGTCACTTTCATGTCCAGTAATTTTATGCTGGTTGTTTTAAGAAGAAACTTTTTTTAATTGTTTCTTTTTCCGTCTTTGAATATCTGTATTTTATAGTATTCTTTCACTGATATATTGTTATCTGTAGACTTTGACATATAAATTTGAAAGTATGCTTTTTTATAGTGTTTAACCACCATACATGGACTATTGTTCTTTATTTTTCTGTCAATTTTGGTTAGCAAAGTCCCAGATAATTGTCACTTCTTGGCGTTCTGAGAATAGTTCTAGTTGGTGTTCATTCCATTTTCAAATTTGTTTTGGTTTGTTTGTGTTTTAAGACATATCAAGTCTAGTGGTTTATTCAATTCCAAAGCCTGACCCCCCCATATATATATATATATATATATGTATATATATATATATATATATATATATATATATAATGACTATTTAACTGCGAGCAAACAATGGATCGATATTAAATAGAATTATTTGTGTTGGATTATTATACTTGAAACCATATACGTTTGTGCAAAGAAAATGAGCTCTATCATGTTTAAAAGTAAATGTAACCGACAAAGTATATATTACACTTCATATATATATATATATATATATATATATATATATATATATATATATGAAGTGTAAATATATACTTAGCTTAGGTTATTTGGATTAATGGCATATCGATCCTTGAAAGTCATTTAATGACAAATAATGCTTTCATATTTATATGTCACACACACACACACACACACACACACACACACACACACATATATATATATATATATATATATAACATTTAATCTAATAGTTTATAATTCTCTTTATAAAAGAGAGCTCATTTCTTTACGTAATGTTAAATGGTTTGAAGTATTGTGATTTAAAAATAATTTCTAACTAATTTAATACAAATCGTTTGTTTGCAAACAGTTAAATTATTTCAGGTATTGCTCTCTAACATTAATAATTCCTCTGATATTTATAATAATCTCTAATAAAGGAATAAACAGTTTTATTTACATTTTTAGATGTGACCCTCACTGTTACTACCACTCCGGGACTGAAGCTTCCACATAGGATTCAATTTAATATCTTACACAGAACTCTCAGTAGTTTCAAGTATTGCAGTCTGATACTAATCATTTTATTCAGTATTATTCCTTCGTTCACTCACAGTTAAATAGTTTCAAGTATTGCAATCAAATACTAATACTTCCATGAAACCTTTTAAAAGCCTTCGTTTCCTATATAAAAAATATGTTTTTCAAAGTTCACAACGCGCGAGACTTCATTTTTTTATTTTAATTTTATCCATAAATTTTTAGACGTAATTTTTAAGTATTACAATCTAACACTAGTAATTTCTTTGTAACATTTATCATCACGCACCGTAAAATATTTTCAAGTCTAGTAAAACATTAAATAGTTATATTCTAAATAGTTCTATTCTATAATGTTTCCATCCATGGAATTCAAACAGATACCACTGCTCTTCGACAGAGTGGATCTGGGTTTAATGGTAATGAAGGAGTTCTACACCCTCCCGAAATCTCCAGGACTGGAGCTTCATTATCAAATGGTTAAATGTCAAAAACACTTGTTGGTGGGATCTTATCCGTCTGCAGAAGTTCAGTCTGTATATTCTCCTCCTCCATTCAACGAGGCTGTTTTCAGATTTTAATATTCCGTAGTATTTTTATATTTTCTAATGAATATAATTTCCCATTTTGTCATATTTTTTAATATTCTATCGGCATTAGGATTTGACAACAGGTCACTAAGTTGAAAATTCATTCATTTTTTTTCTTTCCTTAATCACATTGGGTTTGATTCATGCTTTTATAATGTTTACTTGATAGTTTCTAGCTGGTAGGTTCTGATCCTGTGCTGCTATCATTACTCCATCAGTCTCTGCCTGTAATCAGCATTTTTCAGCCTCAGATTACTTTTTACTAAATCGGTATTGGTAATTCTAATTCTTTGTGCATGTCGGCCATGTAGAAACTTGTGTTTTTAGACGTTTTTTTTTTAATTGACTCAGACATTTTGCCCAAGCGTCATTCTTTGTAATACTGTTGCCGTTATTGCTTTATCTTTTAAGTCGATTACTTTCGTTGTTAGTTAACTTTTTAAGCAATTTTTTTCTTTACTAATATATACATTGCTTCTCGTGTGTGTTTACTAACTGTAGCATCCAATCTGTTGTAGTGTCTAAGTATTTCTTTAATCCTGTATTGGTTATTTAGTTGGTCAATTCTGATTGGCTAAAGTCTCTTCCACCATTTTCTCTCTTAATGTAAAGACATTTTATATGTGTTTTTGAGCGATGCACTGTGGGAGACGCATTTCGCCCATGATCATATGATTAATTCTACTGATTGAAATTTGATCCAAAAGGTTATCCCATTATGAAGACATATTTTCTTTAAACGTCAGCCAAATAGTAGCATAAAGAAAGTTCTAGCTCTTCATTATTTAATTCTAAATTCTTCCACATGATTCTTGCGTATGATTCTTTCAATCTTTACCACTGATTTCCTGGGAAGTCAGAACCTTTATAGACGGTATTATGGCTGGGATGTAAGAGTAGTATCAGGTTTTCTTTCTCAGTTGTGTTCTTTCCTTTTTTCCTCAGGATTTTGACACTGGAGCAATATCAAATTGAGGTGACAAAGCAATCGACACATTCTCGACTTGGGTTGCATGAATGAGGCAATGTTTCTCTTTGTCCAGGCTTTATACTAACAATAAGTGGCATATTACTCTTAGATCACCAATTAGGCTGTTCAATCTGGTTTGCACACGCTTTTCTGACAGAGAGAAATGGGAGGAACCCCCGCCTTGAGTAGCAGGCACAGGGATTCATCATTAAGGTTGCAGAGAGCAACAGTGAATGAGAATAATTACTGAAGATTAATTAAGGAGAAGGCTGTTAATGAGATACTCCCACTTGTAAATAAAAGATACAATCATATAAAATCAGTTTTTGCCGATAAGCGCCAATTGGTCAGAGAGATGACAGAGTTGCAGAGAGTGAGTTGCCGAGTTGAAACACAGTCGAAGAGAAACAGCAATGAATCCCTCACTCTGTGCATTTGAAATGTTGAGCAAGACCTTCTGAAAAAGGGGAGCGAGAATGACAAGATAGTAATGGGAACCTGACGAAGTGAAAATTTACCTGAATTGGAAACCGTAGAACCTCGTAGCTTTTTGAAAGGCTGTATTTACTTTTACAAGTAGACCTAACGCTGAGATAAACGGACCCATGTCATTGAAAAGTATTACCTCACTCAACGGAGAATGGATTTCTATGATCTGACTTTTTCATTTCTGAAAAGAGAACTGAATTTTATTTTTAACGGGCTTTGTTATTTTGTTTATCAACAAAACTCTTTTTTTAATTATTAAGAACGCCGTGTGGTTTTATCTCTGGCTTTTGACTTCAATTTATGAAATACGATATTCAGATGTTTGGATCTAAAACATCACGTAGGCAGGCGACTGCACAAGCTTAGGTTCGGTCCTTCGTGGAAGCAATGATACATCGGAGGTGTAAGCGGTCGACAGAGTAACAAGTTTAAGGATATAGATACTCTCCAGACTACATTTATCCTATGTAAATAAGGGGTGGTAGGGTCTGGGTCTATCGCTAATGATTATATTGCATCTAAAAGATCGACGCTAACCTATTTTGGTACGACCAACCCGTATACTGTTAAAAATGATCTTATGTCGAACCTGCCTCAAATGTGGACACAGAATAAGAAAAAAAGAATTCTCATTACTAGGTTTTGTCTGAGACTAAAAAGAGCGGGGCAATTACCTTTTGTTAAAATGTCTTACAGTGGATTAAACTTTAACATCTTTTTCAAGCATATAGTAGTAATTGTTGTATTTTCTATTTTTACTGGATTTCACAAGCTTGTATCTTTGTAGGGAACAGAGTCTTAGGCAGTAACCCTCAATATAGAGCAAGGTTGATAAACAAGAACGTTTTACAGGTACCTATTTTGATTCTCAATAAATGAAATGGATATTTTTCTTTTGTTATTTATAACCAGATATTTATCTTAAAAATTAAATCTTTTGCTGTTTTTGCTGCATTTTCCGCGACGTTTCGACCGAAAGTTATATATGAAAAAGCTAAAAAATGTATATTTCTCGGCTTTCTTCGGGTAAAATAAGCACGGCTTACGTCTTTTTTAATCCTTCTCGTAGGTTAATGAGATATTGATGGCTTAGAGTCATTGTTGTCAAGATTCTGGAAGTGCTTGGGAAGATATGTCAGTATAGAATTCACAAAATTGTCTCACACTGAAAAAATGAAGATTCTTCTTTCATTTCCGACAACTTATTTGTACTAATTAAGATTTTCAGCGTAAACCCAAGAAATATTATTTTTAGAAATATAAAAACATTAAACATTTTTTAAAAATCTGCGCCTAAATGTGACATTGACACAGTCGGTTCAATCATAAAACAACCTCCTACAAATCTTATAAATAACAAACGAGATTTAAATTAATGAAAAAAACATGTCTAGTTGAAATATATATTCTTCATTATGGGGCTAAGACCTATTTTGTTTAGTCAAGTAGAAAGGCAAATGTTAGAAAAATTGATAACTAACACCTTAGACATCAGATTAATCCACTATTAAGGCAATACGTTTTGTTTTGAAGGAAGTTTTAAATATATAAACTATATATCTCGGTTCTTTACGCATGAAGTGGTTGCTTGCTGGATTTTAGCGACCTATCACTGCCTCTATATTATATCCTGAGGTTTGGGGATTGCCTTCACTATTCATTCATATTTACCTTGACATGCTAGCGTTCCTTAACTGTTTATGCACCTAGTTTTATCGCATCAAGTATACTCATTCAATTGAATTGATTATAAGGTTTTAAGTAATTCTCTATATTTAATATGTTTGCACAGTGATATGGTTTCTCGAAATAATAATAGTACTTATTAAACTATTATAACTTCTAGTAACTTTTTTTAATACAAATAGTTTCGAGTTATATAGGACCAACTATTACTATTGATTCCTTTGAAACAGATTTGGCGCACAGATTGGATGCTAATAGATAAAACCACTCGGAAGAGAACTGACCTTGGAATAATGGTGATGAAAAATTTGTTTCATATTGACCTTTGAGAGTGCTGTCAACCAGGGATTTCTGGGACAAATTGTTCCAGTTATACAAAAAGTATTACCAGTAAACAGGTTATGCGTAGGTATAAGCAAATCACATGGATTGGCAGTCGGAAGGACAACATGAATGCATAGGCTTTATGAAATGATATATACTCTGGTACCAAAGGTCAATCAGTAACAGAATGACTGAGTCACGCCTAGCGAGTTGCCAGAGAGGCAGAGGCCAAGTTGACCGCTTGCTGATCCCAGTTGCGAACCTCTTGTCAAAAAACAGAAAGGTAAGACCCTTAATATGGAAGTACAACGTGGGTCAAGAAAGGATAAATATAGCAGTTCTCTGTCAGACTGTGTCCGCGCGCTTCGTCTCTCCGTCTCCCTGTCACTCTCACTTACTGTCGATTTCGACCCTCTCCAGAAGTGATAAAGAGAAAATTGTATTTTTATAAAAAAATAATTATGCCAACTCATTACTCCTCTATATAACATTATTATTGATTGGTGCTGAAGGCCACTTCATGTCCACAAAGCATGATTTCCAACCAGAAGTTTAAACACTGGACAATAAAAGAAAGCGGCTGATGAAAGAAGAGAAAGAAAAAAGAGAGAAGGGGAAAAAAGAAAAAACAAAAAGGAAAAAATAAAACCCCCAAAATACAATAAACTTGGAGAAAAGGAAAACCAAAGAAAGAGAGAAAAAAAGGAATAGTTAAACACATCAAGAAAAGTGAAAATGGAAAAGCTACAATGAAATTGAATAAACAAGTAAAAATACAACAATGACAGTCGAAAAGGAAAAGACATTAACAAAAAAAGGAAAGAATGTGTGATAAGATTTAAAAGCAAGTACAATTGTTCACTTATCAAAATTTGGTATATTATATATATTATAAAAAAAAATAAGATTTCTGTCATATATATATATATATAAAAGATTAGGAGTTTCAAAACAAAACTTTGGATGTGTAAAGCATTACAATTTTAATTTTTCATGAATGAATTTTGATTGTAAGTTGATATTTCTATGAACGGAATTTGGTAGTAACTCATAAATTCTTCCGGTGTAACGGAATTGATCGGCTCATAGGAAAATGAACAAATAAATAAATAAATAGATAAATAAAGCAGACTGTAATCATCGAATAAAAAGGCTGAGGAACTTGTGGTAAAACGGTATTTTCAAAATCACGCACGTATGTGCGAGCGGAAGTTGATGTTTCTGCTCCTGACAAAACTGGCGGAAGTGAGAGGACAACTTGTGTCCTTGCGGGAGTCAACGGCAAGACGTGAGAAGTTGAAGTCGTCAGTAGACAACAAGCCATGAAGATGTAAGGAGAAGAAAGATTACAATCTCCAAATTCTGGGGCACCTCAAAGTGGGGGGAGGGCTTAGATCCAGTGGACTGGCATGTTAGAACTAGGAAAAAAATTTAAGGTCTCTGTCTGCTTCTCTTTTTTCTCTATGATATGTTGCTTATAATTGTCTTGTTGACGTTCGTCTGTTTGTAACATACTTATATGCATGCAGAAACATAGTCAACACAATAATGACGAGCGGACACACTTCTTCAGAAAAACATACCTCTCACTTTATTCGAAAGGGTTACGAAAGGGTTACGAAAGGATTATTGTGTGACAGGTGAGTTTGAGACAGAACAAAAACTGCAACATATTGACCCACAGCTCTTCTGGCTATAACAGCACTCCTTTCTCGTTCTCCTGGTCTGCTCAACCGGGGTCCCTGAGGGCCCAGCCTCTACTGGGACCTGGTTCTCTCTCTTCGAACTACAACAACTGACTCCAAAATCTGATCTCCAACTAACTCGTTATATAATCGTTTGACATCTACCTGCTTCAGTGAGCATCACATATGCACTCAATTCAACCCGTCCACAGTCACGGTTATCCCCTGATATCGTCGACCGGATGAACCAGTTATTTACACAGGTGCATTTCTTATTTGACAGCTCGGCTGGGTCGGAGGTAAATACGTTACATCTTGCTTCTATACGCCCTTTCTTTCTCCCGGTGACTGCTTGCTACCTATAAGTCAATAAACCTTTGTGTAGGTTATCAGAGTTTTCTAAACTTGTTAACACAGATAGGTCACAACTTGGGTCGTGAAAAATCTCTTTAGTACCAGAATGGTACACAAAAGTATTTTCAGTGCTTCGTAAGTCTTTGAGTCATATAAATACAAAGCGGAAAAAAGAAAGAAAGAAAAACCTCGGTGAGAAAAAAAAGAAAGACAGAGGTAAAAGATTGAAGAAAAAAGAGAGAAAAGAAAACATGAAAACATATGAAAAAAAAAAACGAAAGAAAAGAAAAAAACAGAGGAAAAAGAAGGAAAACAAAGAAAATAAACAAATAAGTAAATAAACTGAAGAAAACTGGCCGAGCGAAAAACAGGAAAAGAAAAACGAACTAAAAAGATAGAAGAAAAAGAAAGTGAAAGAAAACTCAGAATAACGAACAAAAAAGAAAGAAAAGCAAATTGAAGGCGAAAGAGAAAAACACTCGACAAAGAAAAGGAGTCACAGAAAAATGAGAGAGATATAGACAGTTGGATGACTAAAAGATATAATGTAAACAACCTGTTGGTTCGGAGTAGAGACAAAGTCGGAAGGAAAGGAGAGGAGACGGACAAAATGAATAAGAATTAAAACACCAAAGATAAATTTATAAAAATAAGAATATGAAACACTGACAAGATGGAAGTGAGAAAATACAATAGAAAAGCAGAAAGAGATAAAACGAGGAGGCAAAATGAAAGGTGAAAACAGAAAAAAGAAGATACAAGACCACGTGTTGAAGAAAAGATAGAAAGAAGAAAAAATATAGAAGGACCGAAAGTAAAGAATGATTCAAGACTGCATGTTGAAAAAAAAAAAAAAAAGAAGAAAAGAAAGAAGGTAAAGAAAGACATTATAACGCGTTTTGAAAAAGGACAAGATGAAAAGAAAAAAATACAATACCACCTATTGAAGAAAATGTAGAAAAGAAAAAATATAGAAGAACTGAAGGTAAAGAAAGATACAGGACTAAGTGTTGAAAAAAAACAGAGAAAAATAAAGAAGAGAAAAATACTAGACCACATATTGGGGACAGGATAGGAAAAAAAGAACAGAGTGATACGAGAGAAATACAAGACCACAAGTTCGACAAAAGATAGACAAGGTAAAAACTACCACTAATTATATTTAGGTAAGTGACCCTGTAAGCTTCTTATTTTTTCCTTGGTTGATTCAAGCTCTGTCGTCCGTGGCTGTGATCTAAAATAAAAACTGAACGAAGAAAGAAAGAGGAGGGAAATTATAGATGAGAGAGGAAAAAGAGGAAAATATAATATCTTTAAATGGGTTGGTCACCTTGCTGCTTTTTGTTTAGTCCAAGCCTGACTGTCTGCAATTTCATCCACGTTGTGTTGACAATTTTATTGGATATACGGTAATGAAGTGGTTTTATAGGAAACCCACCGTTTCACATGGAAATCCTCGACGTAGAAAATGTTTCATAGGAATTGAGCAAGATGATGGTTTTCGCCAGGATTTAGAGCTTGCATTTTCCGAGCTCCGTCGATGAGATAAATGACACCTGTCCCGCTTGTTTGAAGGTAGTGAATATTTTTAGCCGGGAAGTTAAACTTGTGGGTGATTTCTCCGGTGTTTTTTTTTTTATTTCGAGTAAACTTTTGGCTTTGGGTGCTGTCAATGAAGTAAACTAAAAGAGTTAGGAAAAAAGAGGGGTCTGGGAATTGCCCCCAAAGATATATCTCATCGATTGGGGAGAAGATAGAGGGTACTGAAAGACAAACAAACAGAAGAAAAAAACATTTTAGAAAGAAAAATTCTTGTTCTGGAGGTAGACCGAGATTTGTGTTTATATGGATAACTGTTACAGTGTATTATAAACTTACAGTACAAATATGTGAGCTTGAAACGACTCTGAGGAAATAAGAGACGAAAAGAGATAGAGAAAGAAAGAAAAGAGTGAGAAGAAGTAATTTACGGACACAAAAAGAGAGAGAAAAGAATAATATCCAACGAAGTAAGAAAGAAAAAGCAGTTTAGAAAAAAAAATTGACTTTTGCAATAGGAGGAAAAAGCAAACAAATATTAATGAAATGTGAACTATTTAACGTCTTGCACGTCCCTTTGTCCATTTTGTTTCCTTTGAATTGTATTGTATTTTTTCAGTTTATTATCTTTTTTCGTATGTTTTTTTTCGATGTATTCTTGTTGTGGTCCTGGAGTAATGAGAGAAGTATCTGTTCGGTAGGATTGCTGAGACGAGCTCAAATTAAAAACAGAGGAAAATGGTTACTGTTAAAGAATTACTTATATTGGTGGGCCAACAATGCAAGGAACTTAGTTTTTAACATTTTTACGGCTAAATATTTTAGAATTGTCCTGAAGAAGGTATGTAACGTAAACAAATGGCTCATAGAAAATTAAATAAATAAATAAATAAAGTCGATAGTATTCATAGAATAAAAAGAGTGAGACACTTGTGGTAATCAAAAATGACTAAAGAAAACTGGGAGGTCAAAATCTCATTCGCATGCGTGAGTGGAAGTTAATCTTTCTGCTCCCAACACAACTAGCAGAAGTGGGGGGATAACTTGTGTCCTTTAGAGAGCTGACGGCTTGACGCCAGAAGGTGAAGACGTCAGTAGACAACGATCCACGATAATGTAACGAGAACAAAGTTTACGATCTCTAAATTCTGAGACAACCCAAACTGAGGGTGGCGTTAATCCCAATGGACAAGCATGTTAGAACCAGGAAAAAATTCAAGGCCTGTGAGTGCTAATCGTGTTTCCTTAGGATATGTTCCTTATAATCGTCTTGTTGACGTTCGTCTCATGATTCTCTACTCTTTTTCTTTCTCCCGGTGACTGCTTGCTACTTTGAAGAAAATGAACCTTTGTTAGCTTAACAGTTTCGTCAACCTGTTATCACTAAGAGGTCACAACGTGGGTCGAGAAAAACCTCTTTAGTACCAAAATGGTACTGTGTTAATGCGTAGTAAATATATATTGAGATTCATTTTTGGTTATGTTTAATTCTGATCCACTGGAAAAATTTGGCGACCATGATATATGGTCAAAGGCAGGCTCATGTACCCTTGGATCTATATTTACATAAGTGAAACGGGATTTAGGACGATGCTGGTCCATGAATTGATCGGAAAAGTTATTGAAATCGGACGTGTTGTTCATGTTTCCCTTGAAAGGAATCGAAATTTTTAGCTACCAGTAAGCGGCCAGACCAGCATTTTGTGAATATCACCCAAAAATAGGATCGAAAATATTGGGGTGTTGGTAAGAAGCTAGATTATTGTTTTAATTGAAGATGGAAACTTTGTACCCATGTGTTCCTGAGAAGAGAATATTTGAAATATGGGATGGGAATTAAGGTGTCCATGTGGTCGAAATCTACACCTGTTGTGTGGTATGCACTGAAACATTCTTAAATCGAGTTCAAATCGAGCTAAAGGGAGAAATATGGGTGAATAAATGGATAAATAAATAAAGTACACTCGTTAATAACTGAAAAAAGAAATGAAGTAGACCGACGGACAGAGGATAAAGTAATGGAAAAATGTGTCGATGGACACGGGAAATGTTTGTCTTGTTTTAGAAAAGAATCCCCGTGAAATTTCATCTCACTTTTAGAGATGAACGGAGAATTTACACGGTGTCGGTTTAGTCATAATTGGAAAAAAAAGTGAAGAAATGACGGCTGGATACGTGCCAAGGTTATTTTGAGAAGATACTAGTTAAAAAACTTGAAAAAGTAACTTACGAACCAATATTTGCTTGGATTAGCGGAAGGTAGAGACAAAATTTGGAGAGAATTGTACAGAGAATGAGCAATTGGACAGAAATATATATATATATATATATATATATATATATATATATGAAAATAATAGGAGAAAAAAGAGAATAACTTCTTTGTCTTTATAAACAAACAAAAAAAAAACGACAAAGTAACGGACAAAGAAAGAAAAGAAAGAAAAAAAGAAAAGAGAAAAAACAGTTGATACACGCACAGACCCTGAATATTCGCAGGTGAAAGAGAAAAGGAAGAGAAAAGGAAGAGGAAGAGACAATTTCTAAAAATAGAACTGACATAAGCCTAAACATTTTTTTCTAAATTTTTTGACATTTTCTTATTTGTAAAGTCTTGGTTGGACCTTTGGTTTTAACAGAGGCAATTTCACAGTATACACATTTTTGAAGGGACTGAAAGGGGAAATGATTGTTTCAATTTTAGGCGACATTTCTGATTTTTTTCCTCGAGTCACTTTATGAACAAATTTCTTAACCATTGACTGGGGTTTGTAATTTTAATTTTAGTTTAGTTAGATTTTGATTTTGGTTTTTGAGGAAGATGAATAATTTTTTCTTTTTCTCATTTGTTTTCTCAATCAGACGTTGAATGACATGTACAGTGGGTAAAAACAGCTTTTCTCTGTTCAAACATAGTATGTTTGAAATTAAGGAATTACACATGAGACTTTTAACTCAAGCAGAGACATCGTTAATCGAAGGTTATTTGCAGAACGTCAGTTTGAAAATTAAGGCGTTGTTATCACCTATGATCATATGGTATGTACTGAGATGTCTACTTATACGATAAAACGCGGAGAAAAACGATCTTTTGAAAAAATGGATTTAGGAAGGTGTAATTACTAGAAACAATAATTGATTAAGTAGAAAATTAATTGCGGATAGATGATTTGGTCGGTATATTTTCGTTGTTAATGCATGCATGTCAATTTATAATGCTATTTTGAGGTATCGTTTTGGGTCATGGAGATAATGATTTTGAATGTGTGCGAAATCTCCCGGTTACTCCCGGTTGGAAGCTGAAGAGCGGATGACTGGTCTGTTCATAAGGAATCCAAGCAAAATGTGTTGCTTGAATGACCAGGGTCATAGGGTTTGTGCCCAGAATTTTGGGACCAAGACGTTGGTCACATGATGTTTTCGGTGTCCGCAAAATATCGTAGGGAATAGCCTTATGTTTTATAAAAATGTATATGTAATTTTAGTGTATTTTAAAGAATGCATGTGGGATAACCTACCGCACTAAGGATAAAGAAATAAATTATAATATAACTCTAACATAATGAAAAGGTCGTTTTTCTAAGATGGGTAATGATTGTTTTATATATTACTGTTGTTGTCCTCGTGCATTTTCGAAAGATGTGGGTAGGGGAAGAGATGTAGCTAGGGCACGAGGAAAATGTCCATAGAGGGACATTTCGTAAGACAGAGTTAAGAGGAGTGTTGATTATTGACCACTGAGAGAGCCGTCTATAAGGGATTTGGGGGACAGGTTGTTCCAGCAGTGAATACCGGAAAATAAGTGATGCGTGGGTGTAAGCAGATTGCCGGAAGGACTAGTGAAACGCCTTGGCGTTATGAAATTATATATACTCCGTTACCCACGATCATTCAGACACAGAGTCACAGAGTCACAGCCAGAGTGTAGCCATAGGGGGAGATGGAAGCCAAGTTGCCCCCTGAGGGAACCCAGCTGGGAACATCCCAAGTAAGAAAAAACGTAAGGTTCTTAATATGGAAGTACAACTTGGTTTAAGAGTGAGTCATTATAGCAGTACTCTGCTAGTGTTTTTCTGCGTCCTTCGTGTCTCCGTGTCCCTGTCTCTCTATCTAGCTCTCTGACTCGCTTACAGTCAACTTTGACCCTTTCGAGTAATGATGTGAGAGTTATATTTTTAGTAAGAAGTGTTATGGTCATTTATTCCTTCATCGTGCTCTTCAACGGCACACCACACCGCACAAATCTCAAGAAATATAGCCTCACAATCAACTGCAGTTTAGTCTGATGATATTGTCAGCGTATTGTAAGCCCTGCCAACTCAGCGGATTTGCAGTAATATTATATGTGCTTAATGAACAAAGTAAAAGTACGTCTATTTGATAAGCTTTTGTTGTTATCATGACCCTGTAATTGTAACTATTTTCTGACTAATATGATAGACGTTTAGATGAAGTTTCAACACTTCCAACGTTGTCTCTAAGGAGAAAAAAAACGGGAAGGCAAACATTAAGGAAAATGCTAATAACACTGCTACTATCGAAATGCCTTACTCGAAATGGACATCCAAATGAATTCAAAGGGTTTGTAATCGATTTAATATACGTGTCACTTTTACTAGTTATTCCAACCTTCACGATTTACTCTCCAGATACGTGGCACGAACCTGTCCAGTAACGGCATTTATAATATACTTTGCAAATCTGGGATGAATTGCAAAGGCAAAACGTGTCGTTCATTCAAATTCTGACTCTAAGGAACATAAAATCGCCATAACCAAGGCTGAAATAGAAAAACTGTGTATGGCAGACCACATCTTGACAGAGAGTTGAACACTACTCAATTTGATGAAGTGAAAATCATAAATTAGAAATCCCGATGAAAGTTGAGAAAAATAAGGAAGTAGCTCTCATCAAAATGTCAGATAGATATATAAGGCCGGGCAAAATGGGAAGGAACTCTCTTTGGCTTACACTAATCAACAGAAGCAAGAAACGGAAAATGGAGATTTTTAAAACAATATAAGAACCATTACATTGGAAATTTCTTTTTTTGAACTCACTTTAGCTTTTAGAATAAAGAAACTTAAACAAGACTCTTTTCAATTCGAAATGACATATTCCAACAGAAGGAAGCAGGACAAGGCACAAGTCAAAATATCGTGAAAGATAAAAAAAAGCTCGGCCGAGAAAAATCTTCTTTTGAATCATCGTTGGCCATCAAGTGAAAAAGAAAAAGATTGTTTAATTCGTTTTTCTATTTTTCTTAGATTTTTCTTGTTGTGAAGACTATTTTTTGTTTCATCGATATCTCTGGGTGTTGTTCGATTTTTTTCCTTCTACTGATTGACACTTGATTCGATAATCACCCAAGATGAAGCTGGATTTTCTTTAAAAATCAATTAGAACAGAAGAGATTATTCGATAAGCAAAATTCAACAAGTCGGTTTTTCTTTTTTGCCAAAATTATTTTCTTTTTTTTTTCAGTCAAAATAATTTTGCACTGTGTCACAAATCAAAACTTAAAAAGTTGGTTTCAAATGCATTTACTAAGATAGACAGTTGAAAGCAGATGCTGCTACTTTAGGATGCAATTCCAGACAAAACCATTCTAATCAATTTAGACAATTTAGTGTAGAGGAAGATCCAGCCAAATTGTCTTTCGGATTTGGAACAAGAAATTGTTAAAAGATCACCCGGATCTTAATCGGAATTTAATTTTGCTATAAATAAGAACAATATTTGCAATTTTGCTTTTGTATCGTCTGAATTTTTTCAAAGATTATAGCGTTAAGATGCTTGTCTTTACGTGCTATACACTCATTGAGCCTCATGTAACATTGTAAATAGATGGTGCTCGGGCGCGAATAAGTAAAGAAAGCCTAGATTCGTAAGAAAGACGAATGGAAAAGTTCAATATCTCGGTCAGTGAGCTACGTACAACAAAATATACCTAATCAAGCATCTTAGACTGGGCCTTGCCGTGGACACCATTAATAGACCATCGAAGCGGTGACGGAAGCAGGGTGAAACCCAATATAAAACAATAGACTTTTTGATCCTCTCTCTCATTTCTCGCTCACTCTCCTAGTGGCTGGAGTTCAAGGAGATAAACATTTGCGTTAACGGAGAGCAAAAAACGAATGAAAGATACAAGAATAACAGTTCCAATGCAAAAATATGTATTTACTCAGCGTCTGGGGTCTGTCATCTATTTTTACCAGATTTTACGGCCTCAAGTCTAAACGAACAGATTAAAGGTGATAAAGATTAAAACAATTTGTGTTTTTGTTTTTGCATCCACCCCAAGATGATTTGTCTTCCCCAACATAGCACTCGTCAGGAACTACGCTACACTTCACCGAAGGTTCTGCAGCTCTCGCCTAGTTAATGCCTCAGCGATTTACTTTTTAAAACTGCGTTTGTCTATGAAATTTTAAACACAAAATAATGTAGCTTTCTTCCTTGAATTCTTCATTATAAACCTATTCCAAAATTCCTGCTTAATACATGTTATCACGTTGTGATGAACCTGAAATGGCATGGCTGTTGCTGTTGTTGCTCCAAGATATATTTTTCTTCTGGTCCCTGCGCAAACTACATAAGAGATTAAACCATCTGATGGTGAGGCTCCAGCCTTGTAGATTTGGGGACTGTGGAGAACTCATTCATTGTCATTGAATGACTGATAGGCTTCTATCTATGGGTCAAATAGAACAATCTATGTGGGGAAAAAATGACATTCGTTAAATTGTGGCTAATATATAGCAATACTTGAAAGATTTAACTGTGTGCAAAAAAGAGCTCAGGATCGTTTAAGAATGTTAACGAGAAAATGTGATTACAACTTATATATATATATATATATATATATATATATATATATATATATATATATATATAATCTGTCATTAATAACCTTCATTGGTTGATATGCGATAAAAATAAACTAAACCAAATAGATTTGGCCACTGCTACGAATAACTGGGTTGTGACAATTTTAAATCAGGATGATCATTCTTTCGGACCCAATACAATTACGTTACTCTATATTTTTGGAGTCAAGCCACGTTTCTGAAACGTTATTCTGAAAAAGTTATTGACTGACGTAATCAAACGATATTTTTTGTATTCAAGGAAAGCCGTGGTGAAAAAAAGATACCTGACCAGCAAGTAAACGTCACGAATCAACTGAACAAATAGTCATCATGTACCAATCGACTTTCTTTATACACGCCATGCCCTGATGAGGATTTTCCAAAGGAATGCTGTCATATAAAACGAACTGAATGAAATTCCCAGTCGAAAAGAAAAAAAGGCAGTAGACACTTTTTCTGCTGTGAGTAGTCGTTAAAATCTTTCGAAAACAATGGTTCAAGCGTGAACAATTTAGTCACGTGAGTGTTGCCGAGTTGGATTTTCACTGAATGATCACAATTAATAGATTAATGTTAAATCTCTCCCCAATAAATGAGAGTATTACACGACTAATTTTTTTACAATTAAAATATGATCTCATTCATTTTGTTTTAAAGTCAACCCACATATATATGTGGGTTGACTTTAAAACAAAATGAATGAGATCTATACCAAACATATCCTCGGAAATATGAAACTTCATTCGGTGGTGATTCTTTGGGTTTGAAGAGGGTGGTATTGTAAAATCAACCGTTTGTTGCCATTACTACTAATACTCTTACCTGCCTTGGCGTGATAGTACCTTTTAGGGAACCATCAGTGAGTTATGCAAATCTGTTTGAAAATATACAGATGTAATTTTAATTACATTAATTCACTGAAAAGCACTAAGTGGGACTATCATTGTCGTAGGAAATGGTAATTCAAAGTTTAAACAAAGCTTTTGTGCTAATGATCTTGGAAAATACATGGATCTATTTCTTCTTTTAGTTAGGTTTAAATAGTTGGGCAGACTAGACTATCTTGCTTTATTTTGGCAGCTAGTCTAGGAAAAGGGATATTCTGAATTTAGACAGCTTAAAATTGACCTTATGTCGTATCCTGCTAGAAGAGGAGGAGCGGATGAATTACAAACTGCATTAACTGATTGATTCTTAATGATTTTGTGACGAAGTACGTAGTGCTTACTTTATTAAGGGCATTGTAAAGATAGATGTTAGTACTATGTCTAAAAATATATACGGTACAAAAATAGATGATCCTCAGAGTCAGGCCATAAGTGATGCACTGATTTTAAAATAAAATGCCACAAAACTAATTGACCTAAACTAATTAGGGAAAAAAACCCAGATCTAACGGTACCTATGTAAGATTTTTGATTTTTGACTGGCCGCGTAGGTTACACAATGTACACGTTGATCTTAAGGTAAACAAAAGACGGTGGAAATTCCATATGAAATGCGTTGGTGGTATGTCGGAAGGAAGAGTGACTACGAGGAGCTTAGGGGTCCAGAAAGAGATATAACAACTGAACAGGTTTGACGTCAGGAGAAAGAAGAAAATGAACTGGCAGAAGAGAGACAAGATGTTATGTTGCTCTGGGCGTGGGCCTGGTGCCAGACGGACTATTGTTGAGAAATTGCAAATGGTCTGAAATGTACAAGACTCACTAGAGTCGAAAGCGGGTATAATCCAAGAAGAAAAAAAGAAAGATTTGACTTTAGAAAACCCTGTAGTTAAAAACATATCTTAGCTAAGATGATTAAATGCCTCGATATAATACTGAGAAGTGTGATTGGTTTGGTTTTGTTTCTTTGTTTAATGGCATATCAACCTTAGTAGGTTATTTAATACCAAAGCCATTCTCCAAGAAGAACAGTAGTGGTACTATTTCGTACCTTTCCCAAGGGTATTTGCCTGAAAGTGAACGTAATAGCGCGACTGGAGTACGAACTCGCTTACTACGATTCCACAGTCCATCGCTTTAACTATTACACTACGAGGACAACCCTCGAGAAGTGTGAGGAAAAGTTGAAAATGGGTACGATCCCAGAAGAAGGAAACTAGTTTGCCTTGCAAAGTCTCTGTAGTTGAAAAAGATATGGAAACTGAGATGTTTAGATATTTCGAGTTGACCTGTATCATTATCCCGAAAGAAGAATGAAGAAGAGGCGGAGATGATTAAATATTTTTAATTGGCCCTGTACCAGTGCCGTAAAAGCAGAACGAAGAAGAAAAAGAACAAGAACAAGAAGAAGCGTTTCACTGAAGATTCCGTATTTTCCTCTTCGTGTAAAGCGGTTGCTACCTCTCCCTCGCCAACTATTTCATAATGAAAGAAATATTATATTTTTATACATTAAGAATCATTGTCTGTTCTTTTCCCGGAACATAACACCATCTAATCTTGTTTTGATATGAATATCTATTACGAAAATGTCCTTGTGCCGGTCTTTAAAATAAGGTTGATTTACAGATTTTAAAATCAGTTTCGAAATAAAAACTAGAATAACCACTATTGACGTTTTATAAAGGACGTTTCTTTCTCATTATTATGACATATATCATTGGATTTTATTATTATTTATATTTTATGAGATATTCGTAAAAATGATTAATGGAATAGTAGAGATATTCCACGTTTCCTAAGTAAATTATGTGGGTTCTTCCATCGTGAATTTTGTTATATATCTACATAGTTTAACCGATAAACCGCTCATAAGAAAGATAAGACATAAACCCACATAAAAGGTATAACATGAAAATCACTCAAGAATTTGAGTTTCATTTCTTCAAAATATGTTCGCAAAAGTCAAAGTTTCGTGGCTCTAGTTATTTTAAAACATATCTACGATTATCTATGAAATATACAGCGTCACGAAATACAACAGTTGATAATATTAACTTGAATAAGTCATCTTGTTTCAAACATAATTTAGACGATTTTTAACTCGTTCAATTCCCATAGTAAGAGCATTTCATGTTGATATTGATACTTCTATAGAGTTGACCAATTTATATCAAGAATGTTTATAATTTTAAAAAATGACTTTTAGTACGAACATTGGCTCCAAGAAATTATCTTTTGGCTAGCAAACTAAGCAATGAATTGCTTTATTTTCTAAAGATTTTGAAGTGCGCCATTTTAGTAAGTATTCCGATGGTGCTGTTTTTGTAGTGCAACAAAAGTAAAAACACGTCGCGGTGAAAATATTGAAAACATTCACTAAAACAAACAAGAAACAAAGATTTCTCGAAGAGGAAACCAACAAACTAAATACACACACACAAAAAAAAAGAACAAACATCAGTGACCACCTATCATCACAGGAAAATGAAATCAAACATGACAATACAAAAATCCAAGTCGACTATATTAAAACTTACTATAGATACCTACATAATATGGGGAAAATCCACCATCAAAAGGAAGCCTAGAAAACTAAAGAAAAAACAAAGATCAATTTGTGGACAAAGCTCCTAAATAAGAGCATTCTTGAAAGCTATTGAAAACGAAGAAATATCACTAGGATTGCATAGAAATGGAGGAAATATTAATTCCAAAAACTTTAAGGAAAATTCACAATACAAGACAGAGAGGAGCAGAAAAATAAAAGTAAAATCAAACCTTATAAAATTTAAAGTTCGATTATTACAACTAGACGACAGAACAGCTCTTTATACAAAAAAATACCGATAAATAAATTTAGTACTATTGATTGTAACGAAATATCTTTCCTAACAATAACACAACAATTTCAGTCGGTATTGTGGCAAAAGGAATGCAAAAATGAAGAAGAAAAATCAAGAATAATCTTGAACAGAAAAGTTACATGGCACAGAAAACTATCATAAAAAGAAAAAGTAAAGTAAAAATACAGAGATAAGGATAAAAAAACTGAAACAATAAAACACACACACACACACACACACACACACATGTACATATAAGAAAACAAACCAGCACACTCCATAGAACAACAACCACACACACACACACACACACACACACACACACACACTATTATCATTCATAAAAAAAACCTACAAAAGAAAAATATTAAAATATACACTAGCACATACATATATATCCACAAAACAAATGGATTATCAAAACAGACACCAACACACAAACAGTCAAATACACAGATAAAACTATTTTTCATACATACATTGCACCAACCTAAAAAAAATACATTGGCCCAACTACCCAAAAAACAACAACCGGTCGCTAAAAAACTATTTTTGTCAAAGCAAAATTTGATCCCATTACATACCATCGTACACAAGAGTCGAAAATAAAAGATGTAGAATATGTAAAATAATCATAGAAGGGAAATTCTATACATTCGAAAACAACATTCCTAATTCACAGGAATTTAAGCGGCAATTCAAAAAATGTAGTCAACATAAGCAAATGCATAAATTACTGTGAAATTTATTGAGTTTTAATAGAAGCACTAAGCAACAGAGTCACTTTACATAAAAGCAAAATTTAATCACCAGAAAATAGAAACTTTACACATTAAAACACGTTTATGGATAAAGCAATAGAAAACATTAAAATAATGCCAATATACTGGGCTGATGTCTACTCAGTGCTTCAAATATTAGAAAAAAACATCATAGATTGATTTAAACAAACAGTAAAAAGCGTATAACTACCTGCAAGCTTGCACACATGCTCTCTGTCGGTCTCTCTCATTCACACACACACGTGCGCGCACCGACACAAAAATATATACACTCCGACTTGCTTAAACGTCTATTTCTGGAGTCAATTACATTCTCATAAGCATTAGATCCAACCACTATACCTGAAAATATATTTGTGTACGAGGGTATGTATACATAAGCATACATACATATATACATGTGTCTACACAAAAACATGCCCCATATATATATATAAATTGGCGTTAAAATGAAAGCAAAGAACAAAGGTCATAAACAAAATATCTAAGGATTTTCTCTAAGAATTTAAAAAGACATTCACAAATAGAAAGCGAAGAATTATAGAAAATAACAAGACTATCAAAATAATCTTTACTATGAAATTAACCAAACACAGCTGAAATTAAAACACCAAATGAAAAGGGTGAAAAAAATTAAAAAAACATGAAGCGCAAAAGTATATGAAATAATGATTGAAAAATGTGCGTGTAGTGTAATGGATATCGTCGTAGGAAATGGACACGGCGACACGAGTTCAAATCCTGGACTAGAATGATTGCATTTCACATAGCACTAATACCTTTAGGAAAGGTATAGATCCAATTATTTCTCCCTCCAGCTATGGGAAAATAGTAGGGCACACTAGGTTCTTCAGCCTTGGTTATCAAATAGTCTTGGAGAAGGAAAACTCTGAATTCAAACCTGTTAAACTCTGCTTAAAAATTGACCTTGAGTCATACCCTGCCCGAGTGGAGGGGTTGGTAAATATGAATAATGATTGAAAAAAACAACCTAAAAAACAAATTTGAAATCATTTGCAATCCTTTTCATATATATATATATATATATATAGATATAGCTGGAATGTCCCATTAAAAATAATCTTTAATGTCTCCTTCAAAACTTACAAAAAATACATTCGTATAGACGGATATAAATATGAAATTCAAAAGTTTTGTGTGTTTGTATGTGCTTTCCGTCATATTTCGAGGAAACCTTTCCCCTTCTTTTGACGATACAAAAATGAACAAAAATTGGTTTGATTTCATCAATCAATGGGTGTGTATTAGGGGGGTGCTTTTCTTTAGAGGGATACAGTCAGCACATTTTAAGCCCCAATGATAGGACTCGTGACAACCCGAGTAAGATGAAAGGTAAAGGTAATTAAACGAAAAATAATTATTGTAGAGTGGAGCAGTGTTTATTAGCTTTTACCTTCATGATATTATATTTTTAACTTGTTCCCAATTCAAAAATGGAAGCAAAAAGAAATAAGAAAAAAAAAAAGAAAATAGTATTAAATACTATTTTTTGGAAAAATCAAATAAGTATGAGTAGTAAATATAGGGCACCGAAAAAGATCAAGAAACAGAATAGGTAATGAATTTTTTTTTTATTTGATTTGAGCTCTTGAAAAATAGATCTCTGTCGTTCAGTCGCTAAATCAGCGGGTAAGTTTATCACACCCCAAGATAAGAGGCGTGAGTTCGATATTCTTTATGACTATTGGTGATCGGCGCTGTCCTGTGTTTTTCTTGAATGACGAATCAATTGAGATGCGATGAAAAAAATAAAATTAAAAAGGAGAATATACTTATCAACATTAAAGGATTCATCTAAAAACAAAAATAAACAAAACATATATAAACGAGGAGTGAATATGTTTATTACAAAAAGTCTTCTAGCAAACATTAAAACACACAGTCATTTCTCTTTCTCCCTCTCTTTCTGTCTGTCTATATGTCTGCGTATATATATATATATATATATACGTTGTGCCTTCAATAAGTTTCCTGACGTTTTGTAAAGGCATTTAATATTGTCGTAGACTCTTGATGATTATTGCTATCCATCTTATGAGATGACTGACCAATTTTTATGATTTCATGTTCAAATGAAATGCTACTGAATCAATTGTAATACATCCAACTAAAGCCTGATTGTCACAGCTGGCGATTTTTAAAAATGCAAGCTGCACGTGAGGACACTTTAGAAGAACGATATGCAATAAAATTATGTTTTAAACTTGGGAAAAATGCTAGAGAAACGTATGAAATGCTTCAGACTCCTTTTGGAGCCTCTTGCATGAATTGAGCATTAGTTTTTGAGTGGCATAAGAGATTCAAGGAAAGCAGGTAGTCTGTGAAGGATGATGAGAGGTGTGGGAGGAGTAAGAAAGTCAGAATACCAGAGTTTATTCGCCAAATAAAGAATTTCATAGAAGAACCGTCGTATGTCTATAGAAACAGTAAGTGCACAGTTTGATGTCAGTGTGGGAACTGTACACAAAATTATTCGCGAGGAACTGAAGATTCGGAAGATTTGCAGGATGTTTGTCCCAAGGGTGCTCAGAGAAGATTAGAAAAAAAGACGTTGTCATGACAGCAGGGATATTGTCGAGCTGATCAATTCAGATGCCGGAGTTTATGATGCTCTGGTAACATGCGATGAAAGCTGGATCTACTGCTATGGCCCAGAGACCAAGAGACAGAGTTCCCAGTGGAAGCATTCTGGCTCTCCCAGACCCAAGATGGCCAGACAGAGAAAATCCACTCACAAACTTTTGATGATCCCTTTTTGACAGCACTGGCATGATCTACATGCACTGGGTCCCAACTGGATAGACATTCAACAAGAAATACTATGTTGAGGTTTTAAGGGTGTTCAGGCAGAGATTTCGTCGGAAGAAGCCAGCACTCTTGAAATCGGGTCAGTGGCATTTTCATCAGGACAATACACCAGTCCACAACTCCATCCGTGTTACAGACTATTTGACCAAGATGGGCATCAACACAGTTTGTCACCCTCCCTACAGTCCTGACCTTGCTCCCTGTGACTTTTGGATATTCCCTAAGCTCAAGGAAAACCTTAGAGGCGGTCGTTATGGGACAATTGAGGACATGAAAGAGGCTGTGACGAAGGTCATTGAAACGCTAACACAAGAGGACTTCCGGAGGGCCTTCCACAAGGCGTTGGAACGGTACAACAAATGCATTGCAGCCGGAAGAGATTACTTCGAAAGGGACTAGAGTTTCATGTGTGTACTATCAATAAAAGTGTTGATATGAAAAAAGTTTGGAATTTTATTGAACGCACCTCGTATATATATATATATATATATATATATATATATATATATATATATATATGTATATGGGCAATTTTTTAGTAACCCTTATCCTAATCGTAACTCTTTGGAAAAAGTATGGAGTTGTGGACTGGTGCATTGTCCTGGTGGAAATGCCACAGACCCAATTTGAAGAGTGCTGGTCTCTTCCAACGGAATCTCTCCCTGAACTCCCTTAAAACCTCAACATAGTAACTCTAAGTCTAACCCTAACCCTTTGGCTTATCAACTCTGGTGTATTGACTTCCTTACTCCTCCCACACCTCTCATCATACCTCATAGACTACCTGCCTTCCTTGAATCTCTTATACCACTCAAAACTGATGTTCGATTAATGCAAGATGCTCCAAAAGCAGTCTGAAGCATTCCATACGTTGCTTCAGTGGCTATTTTCCAAGTTTAAAACAGAATTTTATTGCATATCTTTCTTCTAAAGTGTCCTCACGTCCAGCTTGCATTTTTAAAATTCCCCAGCTGTGACAATCAGGCTTCAGTAGGGTGTATTCCAATTGCTGCTGTAGGTGTTCATTTGAACGTGAATTCAGAAAAATTGGCCACCGATCTCATAATATGGATAGCAATAACATACTGAGTTTTCAAGAGTCTACGACAATTTGAAAAGCCTGTACAAAAATCAGGAACTTATTGAATGCGCTTCATATATATATATATATATATATATATATATATCACCTTGCCTTCAACCAAACCTTATATTCCATTAATGTACTGAAACATTTGGTTCAATATACATAACTAACTTTTGTTTATGTCACACTTTCAGTCTTTCATTCACCCTGTCGGTATAGTTTAGAATACATTGATTTTATTCTCTGCAGAGAAGAAAAACCACAGCCAAATAGGGAAGTTGTTTGTATGATACAAAACTGTATCAGATTGAAACCCTGCAGTTCTGGAGATCCTGAAAATGTGAAGCAGATTTTCTTTTACATTACTCCAAGATCCACTCTGAGCCGTAGTGGTAATAAATGTTAGGGTCCCCTCTATAGGTCACATATATCTATTTAAATTTTGAATTCAACAGTAATGTTTGCACAAAAAATGCACATATGACCTGACAATGAACGCAATTCGCTATCATGTAGGCATTAATAATTCTCGACGGGTTGACATACCTTTTAAATGTTCTGTAACCATACTAGGATAAATGAGAATGTATTGAATAGTTTATTACAGCCAAATCTAATAGCCATTCATTGTTTATTTCTATATGTAAAATACCTATTAGAGAAACTGGAGAGAAGGAATAAAACAAGTGTTGTATTTTGACCCTTCGCCCCAGCCTAAAAATGCTATTCCAAGGTAATACACTGGAAGGAAGTGACACATTTCAACGGCCAGTAATCGAAAGAGATCGCGTGGGCGGATTAAGGCTTATGATATGGGACAAGGTCAAGGTTCCATTCTGCCATTACAGTCATGCAACGGAAGAGAGTGACCTCTGAACTGCATGACAGTTATTTCCGCTTGATGACGATTGAACATCTGATTCAAAGATCCAGTAGGCGATCGTGTGGGCGTTGAGTTATTATTTAACTCAGTTGAGTTTGGGGTCCAGAAGCAGTTGCCGGGAGAGATCCAGAGAGACCAGATGTGGTAGTGAAAGCCACACCCGACCGAGGGGGCACTCGGAAAACCCCCGAAGCAGTTGCCAGCAGACTCCCAGAGAGTAGAGACCAGATGTAGTAAGGAAGGCCACACCCGACCGAGGGGTCCTCGGAAGCCCCGATGGAGTGGACCCCAACATCAGGAGAACAAGAACGACACAACGTGACGGTCATAACAGTGGGGTCAAAATATAATGTTTATGTTCGGTCTCCAGCATCCTCTCAAACGCTAACCTTACAAATAAAGAGAGGTGAATATTTTTCTAAAGAAGTCTTCTTGTGTCTTCCTTCCTGCATCTTATTTGTTCCTGCGTCTTCCTTCCTTCATGCGTCTTAATTATGGTGTCGTTGTGATGTGTAAATGACTATACAACATTTATTAATTTGGTGCTTGTGCCAGGCGAGTTCTTCAAGGACTCAGAATGAACCTAGTTACCGTAGACGACAGTTTTTAAGCATCACAACACGACATCAACGAAGGGGACAAGGAAAAATGCTGGAGTTGAAGAAAGTAATACAAAAAAAACAAGAACAAACGAGCAACAAACAGATGAACAGACTGATGCGAAAAGAAAGAAAGAAAAGAAAGAAAAGAAAAGAGGAAGGCAACGTGCTTGAAAACAAGAAAAAAAAAAAGAAAGAAAAAAAAAAAGGAAGGAGAAAGGAACAGACCGACTCGAAATGAACAGAAAAGAGACGGAAAGAAAAAAAAAGAAAAAGAGAAAAAAAATTCGTAAGTTAATTGCTACATTCTTATAACCTCTATCTCTCTCTGTTATTTAAATTGATTATAATTGTGAAAGATTAGTTGTAATGACAAGGGCCTTTCTAGAAGCATAAAATTGGAAATAATTAAAAAAAAAAAATGTGTGGTCCCTAGATAAAAATTGAAATTACTGCTATGTGTAATAGTGTATCGAAGTGAGGGTGGAAAAAAAAAAGAAGAGAGAAAGAAAACAAAAGATAGCTGTGGGACAGTCATTGTCCATTTTTTTTGATAGACAGCTTATCGTAAACAATAAATTTTATGATAAATTTTATGAATGGGGATTTTTTATCGTAAATAGGTCTTTGTGAGAAAAAAAAATCGTTGTAACTTTTCATTGGTCCAGACAACTTGTGGATTGGAAATGAGAATTTTAATCCGAGAAATGTAATCCTGGGAGCATCAATGGGTTTGTCCGAAGATTTCGCACATTGGTGGTTTGAATAATGCGCATATACTTTTTTGAGATTTATGAAGTTGGGAGAATCAATATTTTCGGCGCTGGTAGAATCAGGCCGGTTGTTTTGCGGTGGAAATTGTAGATACCAATTATTGAAGACATGGGTATCGTTTCAGATTTGTCGTGGTCCGAATAGATTGGAAATAGTATTGCCGTGAAGGCAGAGTAACTACGAGACAGATGTTTTTTGTGTCTGACGAGGCAGACAGGTATTTTGTGAGTTCCCCCTGGAGTGAAGCTTTGAGATTATTATTGGGGAAGATATTTTGAAACAGGGTTTTAGATGTAATTAAGAGATGCGCAAAATTTTGACAGAACCAAGTGTGGCGAAGATTCGCAGATTCGGAAATATTTTGAATTAGGAAATGTTGGCAGAATTTATAAAAGTTTGGGTTGTTTAGAAAAAAGAACCCGGGATATTTTGTGAAAAGAAAAAAAAAGGAAGAAGAAGAATGCTCGTAAGCTATTGAATAGTTGTATTATAAATCAGGCTTAATTTAGGATACTATAGACTGAAATTGAATAAACTGGGAAGCAAGCCTATAGTTATCGTGTTAAGGTAAAGACAGAGAGGTAGATATGAGGTTGAAAAAAAGGGACATCGAATGAGCAATTTGTTATAAAAAAAAAAAAAGCAAAAAGAAATGAAAACCAAAACAAAAACATAAAGCTACAGGACAATGAAAATGGAGAAAATGAAAAAAACAAAAAACGAAAAGAAAAAAAAAGAAGGAGAAACTTGAACATTGTTGAACACAGCATATAGGAAGAAAAAAAGAAAGAAAGAACAGACATTTTTAGTAAATAGACAGTACATCAATACATAGATTAAAAAAAAGAAGAAAAGAAAACGGAACATTTTTGAACTGTGATTGTAACATTGTTTTGACTTGTTGTAAAGTGAAAATTTTTGAGTTTGTTTGAGTTTAAAGGCGACATTAGAATTTTTTTTTTCCTGTTCATATTATGAAATTTGACGAAAACCATTTACAGAAGATTTTATTCTAGGTTTAATGATTTGAAATTATATTGATTCTAAAAATTTTTTTTTAGAATTTGAGGTTTTCGTGGAATAGGAAATATTTTTTTTTTTTTTTTTTGGTTTCTGTTTTTGAGGAAATCGTGGCTGACGTGAGAATAGGACAGACATTCATCCAATTGGTTTCAGATTGTTGATGGATAGACGGCAAAGAAAGCAATTCTATCGAAGAATTCGCTGACCCATGAAGCTGTTGAGGGCCTATTTGGCTTCTATTATTTTTTTAGTTTGGAGTTCCGAGAATGGAATAAAAGAAAAAAGGCGTGGCCTACTCCAAAATTTTGTGGATGATATCTATGTCTTTCAGTCACGATGATGTTTTGGATTCGTGTGTGATTTGGCAAAGTGAAACGAATCTGGGAAAGGCGAGGTGCCTATATATTGGTAGCCACGAGGGTTCCTGATTAAATTGAAAAGAAACCTGACGCGGGTTTGATCAGGTAAAACATGTTTCCTCAGGGGCTTGCAAACCAATGTGCATGGAAACAGAAACTTAATGAAAAAAAAATGGGTAACACATTGCTAATTAGTATTTTGCGTGGACTATTTTAGTTGGTTTACAGCATGCGTGCCAGATTGTGATACATTCGGATGTATTATGATACTTTGTTTTGGGCCATGATTTTTGTGGATTTATGGGGAATGCTTTGGGCCTTGAAGATATTGTGTTTTAGCTATGAAATTCTCCAGTTACGCCAGGAAGGAACCTGTTGAGCAAAGAACAGGAGTGTGGTCATGAGGAATCCAGGCGAAATGTATTGCTGGAATGACCAGGGTCACTAAGTTTGTGACCAGGATATGGGACCAGAGTATGGTCCTTTTTAGGGTTTTGAAATTTCTTCAAGGAATTATGGTGGGCCCGTTGTGTTGAGAAGATAAAAAATGCATCCGTATGGTACCTTGATGCACACATGTCAAGATGGCCAACCACGCAAATATAGTAAGACAAATTTAGATAATAATTAGCCGGGCAAGTGTTACATAGAGAGAAGGTCGCCTTCTAAGTAAGATTTTGTTTGCTGTAGTTCAAGTGATTCTTTCTTATGTTTTCAGCCATTAATGTCCATTGTAAATTTTCTGTAAAATATGTGTGAGGTTGGTGGAGACGAACGTAAAGTAAATTCCATATGTGGAATTTTGAAAAATAATTTACGGAGGAATGTTGTATTTTGACCCTTCGCCCCGGCCTAAAAATGCTATTCCAAGGTAATACACCGGAAGGAAGTGACACATTTCAACGGCCAGTAATCGAAAGAGATCGCGTGGGCGGATTAAGGCTTATGATATGGGACAAGGTCAAGGTTCCATTCTGCCATTACAGTCATGCAACGGAAGAGAGTGACCTCTGAACTGCATGACAGTTATTTCCGCTTGATGACGATTGAACATCCGATTCAAAGATCCAGTAGGCGATCGTGTGGGCGTTGAGTTATTATTTAACTCAGTTGAGTTTGGGGTCCAGAAGCAGTTGCCGGGAGAGATCCAGACAGGAGAGACCAGATGTGGTAAGGAAGGCCACACCCGACCGAGGGTGTCTTCGGGAAGCCCTGATGGAGTGGACCCCAACATCAGGAGAACAAGACACAACGTGACGGTCATAATAGTGGGGTCAAAATATAATGTTTATGTTCGATCTCCAGCATCCTCTCAAACGCAAACCTTACAAATAAAGTGAGAGGTGAATATATTGCTAAAGAAGTCTTCCTGCGTCTTTTCTTCCTGTGTCTTCCTCTTGCGTCTTTCTGCGTGCGTCTTTATTATTGAGTCGTTATGATACGGCAAATGACTATATAACACAAGCAAAAGGACTCTAATGAAGTCGGGTTGTGTTTTTGTCTTTTTATCTCATGCACCTGTCGTATAATTTGGTGATGTCAGTAATGTTATTTAATTAAGGAATGATTTTTTCATATTAATCATTTTTCGTTAATTATATTTTATCAGTCAGTTTGGTTATGCTTTGAACTATTCTGGTTAAGAGTTCAGGTGCTTACTCATTGGGTACGTTTTTACGCTCGTGCTCAAAGGATATGACAATCACCATTGTCATATTAAACCCCAGACAGGAAATGGGCAGGAGTGTGGATGACTTCATGCCCGGAAGAGATGGTCCGGAGAATTTGAGGATTTTCAAAAAGAGTCATTTGATAGTTTAGATTGGGTCATAAAGTCGAGTTGTTGTGGATTCGACCATTTAGTCGTAGAGCTGATTTTTTCGGATCTTAACCGGCCGAGAAGAATTGAGATCTAAAACACCACGAGGTGTGCTGCATATTGAGGGTGGCGTTAGCATAGTATGATTACGAAAAAATTTTAAGAATTGTGTCTCTCTTCTCGTGTCGAAAAACCGAAGTCAAGCAAATAATAAACCGTTCGTATCAGAAACAACAGAGTCCGTCTGTTTTCGCCAATATTTTGTATTTGTATTTGCCAGTTTTCGTATCTGTATATGTATTCTTATTATTACTGACATCACCAAATTATGCTTACGGGTAGGATGCAACAGTAATAATAATCCAGATACCGATACAAATACATATAATCTACGGGTGGTCTCTTTTGTTTCGAATACAAACGGGTTTATTAACTTCTGGCTTTGGTCCATTTCGGTTCGGTTCGGTTTCTTTGTTTAATGACATATCAACATTTGTAGGTTATTTAATGCCAAAGCCATTCTCCTAGAAGAACAGTAGTGGTACTATTCAAGCCATAGCTGGGAGCTTTGGTCCATGGCGACACGAGGAGAGAGACACACTTCTTAAAAGTCTATCCTAACCATGCTATGATGAACCTACCCCAACGCGCGGCGCATTTTGTGATGTTTAAGATTTCAATTCATCTCTGGCGGTCGAGATCCAAAAACCTTAACCGCATGCATCAACGTTAGAAAACTCAACTGCCGTCTTCAACGGTCGAATACCCAAATATTGTCTTTTCAGAATCCTCAAATTCTCAGGACAATCTCTTCTGGGCATGACGTCATCCACACTCCAGCCCAATTTTTCCTGTCTGGGGGTTTATTATGACGAATGGTCATTGTTATATCCTTTACGTGCGGGCGTAAGACTGCACCATCTGACTATGCACCTGGTTTAAAACACGCGAGTAGTTTAAAGCCTTACGAAACTGAATGTTAAAATATAATTCACGAAAAATGATTAATTTAAAAAAAATCATTCCTTAATTATACCAAAGGATCACCCTTACAAGGAGAGCCGTTGTCGTAGACTAATCTGCACAACCGAATTTGATTTTGGGCTTAATAGTTTATTTTTCGCTAATATATCACGATCACATTAATTTTAAAAATGTAAAAATAATAAATACCAGTCAGTCAGCAGCATACCAAAGATCTATTCCATTCAAATTAGATAATCGTATTATCTATACATTAATAATCTTGCTTGTAGCTACTTACCTATCGTTCATGTCTGTCACATTTCAGTTATAAAAATAACGTGCGGTGTCAGTTGCTTTTGTTGAAATAAAATAATCGAAGAAATAAATTCTTAATGGACAGTCTAAGGGTAAATTGGATAAGGAGGAAGACGACAATATGTTGACATGGATGAATGATAAGTTGGAAGAGGAAGAAGTAGAGGGTAACAAAATGTTGTGATCGAGGGTGGTTTAAAAAATGTTAGGGGGGAAGGTACGAAAGTGTGTACAAAGATATGATTTAAAATTAGTATGTAAGAAAATAGGAGTAAAAACACATTGTTTCATGATATATCTTATAATGATATAACTGCGAGTTCATAAGATAATAATTTTATAATTTTTGATAGATAGATAAATATGTAATTTTATATATATTCCTTGGAATTTTAACAATCCCTGCAAGATATTATAATCATATGTTAACTTAAATTTGGCCAAAAAATACTCAATTTGGTCAACCAAAGTCGGATATACAATACCAATCTTCTGTGGAGCAATGGTCTGTATAGAATTTCAGTGAAATATTAAATTTGTATGAGTATTATGCCTTATAGCATTTTTTCCATTGTCACGGAAAACAATTGTGCTGTAATTTAGGCAGAATTTCACCATTAGGCTAGGGATAATTTAACTCACCATGTACAAGCATATAGTTGGTTTCTATAGGATGATAACATTAGAGATGTATTTCCCCTATTTCCTTGGATCTTTCCATTTATGTAGAGGATATCGCTACGTAAGCAGATACGGGGTGAGGTAATTCGGGAGCGGGGTGAAGTGAAGAAAGTGATCGCGAAATACTGAAAATAGAACTTCCATTCAGCCATATAATTCTCAGTGTTCACGTAGTTATCGATTGGTATCCGAGAGATCAAAAACAATGACCACCAGGATAACAGGAACATGAAATCGACAATACATTCGGACCAATACGAAGAAGAGCAGCGAGATAAAGAAAGGAAACGGAGGTGTATTTTGGCCAGCGACCCTGAAAGCATAAAAAAACTGAAAAATAAAGGTATAATTAAAGGGGATTTCCACCATTATGGTTGATATGTGGTTTTATTAATTTTTGTTTTTATCTGCTATATTTAAAGTCATACGTGGTTTGCTTGTAAATTTAAACAAACTTTCATTTCCTGTTGTCAGAAAAAGCTGAAAATATCACTTGATGTATGTCATACGTTTCAAAGCAAATAACTCATACATAAAATTTCATACGTTTGTTTGCTTGCTTATATAGTATTGTGGGCGCCTAAAAGAAATTTGGCTGCAGAAAAGCCGACTCAGTTAATTCTCGAAGTTATAACAAGAACAGGATCTCTTCTTTAAAAATTGTTGCCGAACGCCCATATGTGAAAGGTGGTTTCGCAAGCCCCAAAATTTAGGTTGGTACCTGTCCCTCTCAAGGTACGCTATTCAAAGCGCTTTTTAAAATTTTCCTAATTCACATATGTTACCGTATTTAGCACCTAACATGAGGGATCTTGTGACTGATGTTCTGCTTTCAGTCACAAAGCTGGATATCGGGTTCATATTTAGTGGGGGCCGTCCACTACACTATACTTATTACCTGTAGATGGCAACGCTAATTGGTGAATCTAGAGTCATGTTTGTAAGTTTGTATTTACCCAATCTCTCAAGCCCGATCAGGATGCCACACAGAGTCAGAATTTCAGCTAATTACTGTTTGTTTGAATTCAAGTTTTTTTTAGGTATACTTCGTTACCCTCAAAGGGAAATTTAAACCTACTGGAGAAGCAGGCTACTCATCCTTTTTCTGCAGGTGTGTCATAAGTTTGAATTGAAAATTATGAAGAATGTCAAACTCGTAGAGAAAGAAAATAAGTGTGATTTTCGCAGGACCGCTCCCGATTTTGCGTTAGTGTCTTTAAACTCTGAGAACAATTAATCTGAAACTTCTTATAAATATATACAAAGCAAAGAAAAATGATATTCACAGACACTCTATGTTGCGTAGCCATATACACGAATATGGCCATGTGCGAAATAGACATGTAATGTTCATTACTACAGAACATATAAAGAACAGGAATCTCAAAAACACGTAACTTCTTATTGTTCAGGTACGAAACCTTTTTATTAACTTTGAGTTAAAGGTTTCGACGTAAGGAGGAGAGACACAATCTTCTACGCTGTCTTATTCATTTGGCCCCCAACTCGAGCGGCCGCCCATAGGTCGCAAACTCGCCTCGCGCCTGCGAGCTCCAAAATTGATCCTTCTCGTTTGGCGTCCAAAACCCGACTCTTATTTTCTTCAAATTCTCACACAAACTTCCGCGTGCTTCCGGTGCGTGACGTCACCCGCACCTTGTCACCCAGTATCGTCTCGGACTGTTATGACATCTGAGTGACACTTCCATCCGCCTGCGTGCACCCGCGTTAACACCTGCTTCAACGTTACACCCAACCAACCCATGTGCTGAGCCAAAAGGTTCTCAGCCTAACTAAACTCAAAGGCATGAACCGAAATCCCTCGGCTATTTCACAACAAGTAGTCAAAATTTATTCAATAAACAGATACATCACTCTGAAACCATTTTTAGAAAAGCCTCTTGTGGATTATCCTCGGCCTAAAATCCCGCCTTAAATTTTTAATGGCTCCTTGTATCATAAAAGAGATAGATAGATAGATAGATAGATGTCTGAGTTATCTATCTTTCTCGGGGAAATAGTCATCTTGATAAGATGAAATATTTTTTTTTTTTATTTATTGCTCTTTTTAAACCAAACATGTATTAATGAAAGAATACTACCTAAATACGATATACATCACGAGCTTCTGTTTATATGACAGATATCTATTTGCTTATCTTATTTTAGTTAACATTCTTTCGGGAGGGTGATTTTAAAGTGTTAGTTTTAAACGACTTCCAAAAACATTCTAGATTGGGAAAAATATTCTAAGCTCTAGTGGATTATTAAAAAAATAGCTTTAGGATGTACTTCTACTGGTCAGCACAGTTCCTTGTATATTTTTTTTCATAATCATCTTCTTTGTAACAGATTATTTATTCATTTCTTATATCTCTACACTTTGCTCCTTTACCCTCGTGTCTTCTTCAATTCGGCTCATCTTTTTCTCTCATTTCATTAACAAGCTTTCCTCACCATTATCATAAAGGTCATTTCTTTCTTCCACCTTCGAGCTTCATTTTTTCATAGTGATTCATTCTCACCTGTCAACTGACCCCTTCAGTGGGACATCATCATAACCAAACAAAAATATATCCTTCATGACCATAGAAAGACCAGCCCTCCGTTATCTTAAGCCTCATTGTTCTTCATTTAGTTTACCCACAACAGTCAGAATGAAAACGGACAGCTACAGCACAGGCCAACTATCGCAGAGTGATATTTATTTTCTCTGACAGAAGCAGCCACCAGAAGAGCCGAGACAGCACATCACTATTTCTTATCGATTGCTGTCTCGAGGAAGATGCTTTTGAGACATCTGGTGTGCCTTCTTTTAACTTGCCCATATCCATTTATATTCTTCGTTATTTTCTTTCATTCTCTACGTATCTTTCATACCGGCTATGACAGTTTCTTCGTTGCATCTTTCATACCCGCTTTACCTTACCTACTTCATTCATGAGTTATTTGCTTTACTTATAATCAAACATCTATCAAAATTTTACCAATATATATATATATATATATATATATATATATATATTACGTCATCAAAACAAGAAAACCTATTGGTGAAGTTGTTTACATGAAAACGTCTGTGAACTCTCCACAGACTTTTCCCTAGTGTTAGAGATACTTCAAGATAACGGTTTAAACGAAGACAACAGAGTCCATGTCTCATTATATCTATTGGCAATGACCAGAGAATGATTGCAACTACTTAGCTGGAGAGTTGATAAGATGTTACCGTGTAATATATATATATATATATATATATATATATATATATAAGATATATGTATATATATGAGTTCGTATGTGTATGTCTGTTTGTATGTCTATATTAACCCAACCACTCCAACACTATCAGAATGCCACACAGAGTCAATTTAAAAAAGTATTGCTTGTTTGAATTCAAGGCTTTCCTTCTCTAAGATTGGTTATCATGCCAAATTTAATGAGCTTAGTCGGTATTTCAATTTACACTCAGTCAGCGAAGGAAAGTTGGATTGATAACATTTACAATAATATTTGCTCTTTCGCTCTCTCTCTCTATATATATATATATACAAAAAATATTTTAGTGGAGCGTTGAAAGTAATACTTATGATGCTATGTTATGAATATAAATCATTAATTATATGGATGATTCTCATTAAACATTTGATATTAATCAATTTTCGCCATTAAGTAATCCATAAATTACTAATATGCTGTTGAATTAACCAAAACAAATAAACAAAAACAAATAATTTTAGAAAGATTTTATATTTATTTACCAACCGCTCCGCTCGGGCAGGATATGATACAAGGTCAATTTTTAAGCGGAGTTTAATTAGTTTTAATTCAGAGTTATCCTTCTCGATTCATACCTTTCCCAAGGGTATTAGTGCTATGTGAAATGCAATCAGTCTCGTCCAGGATTTAAACTCGTGTCGCCGTGTCCATTTCCTACGACGATAACCATTACACCACGGGTACCTCCATATTGACAAGATTTTATAGTTTTAAGTATTCAAATACTTAATGATTTTCAAACATATTCATTCAACCTTTATTAGGGATCATAACTGATCCCACAATTAGGGGTTACATTTTACCTGGGTCTTCTGACAATCAAGTGGTGAAAGTGCATTCCCTAGAGCACTTTAACTGAATACAGCTTTGAGTCGTATCCAAGACACGATATAATACAATTTTCATTAAGGCAAGCAGCACAATATTTGGGAACAAATAGCCAAGAAAATTTAGATCATAGCAAGAGAAAGAGACAGAGACAGAGAGGGAGGGAGGGAGAGGTATAAATAGAGAAGATGGTCTTATATACATTTTGAATGTTTGCATACATGGTTGTTTTCTTAAAGGAAAAAAAAATCCCATTGAGTAAAACTTCCAGGTAGACAAAGAAATATTTAGTCATTTGCTAAAATCTTTTACATAAAATGTGAATTTTCTTTTAAATCCATGTTACTAGGTTGTTATCATTTTTCCTCTTGCTCTTTAAGGCATAATGATAGCATGGAATTTTCTGACACTTTCGCGCCATCCGTCCTTATCCTCCATCGCTCTGAGCAGGTCTTCTAGATTGCATCCAGTGTCCACATAGAGCCTGATTTTTGTAGGTCCTTACTGGTCCGTCTACACTGGCACGTCCTCCATAAGAGAACCTTTCTTATGAGTTCGTTCTTCATTCGTCAGCAGTGTTCAGCATGTTCTGGTCGTATTACTTGGATCATGTGTTAGATGGGAGTTCAATGGCTGCACATTTGCTGCTTTTGAAGTTTGTTCCCAAGATTTATTCAAAACAGCATGTAGCGTTTTTGTGAGTTCTCTTCAAGCTTTTTCTCCGTATACTTTGTTACCGTTGATGAACCATATTTATTCGATACTTTCTTAAATTTTACTTTCAGCTCGCGATATATCTGTTCCCAACAATCTAAATGGATCCTTCAATAGGTTTCCAGACTTTTTTGTACTAGCATTTGAAATTGTCGTAGACTCTTCAAAATTCAGTATCTTATTTCTATACATCTAATGAGATGACTGACCATTTTTTATGATTTCAGGTTCAAATGAACACCTACAGCAGTAATTGGAATACACCATACTAAAGGCTGATTGTCACAGCTGGTGAATTTCAAAAATTAGAAGAACGATATGCTATAAAATTGTTTTAAACTTGGAAAAAATGGCACAGAAACAACCTATGGAATGCTTCAGACTGCTTTTCGTCCATCTTGCATGAATTGAGCATCAGTTTTTTTGTGGCATAAGAGATTCAAGGAAGGCAGGGAGTCTGTGAGGGATGATGAGAGGTGTGGGAGGAGTAAGGAAGTCAATACACCAGAGTTCACTAGCCAAGGGGTTAGGATTAGGGTTACTATATTGAGGTTTTAAAGGAGTTCAGGAAGAGATTCCATTGGAAGAGGCCAGCACTCTTCAAATCGGGTCTGTGTCATTTCCACCAGGACAATGCACCAGTCCACAACTCCACACTTGTAACAGACTATTTGAGCTAGATGCGGTTCAAGACAGTTCCTCAGCCTCCCTATAGTCCCGACCTTGCTCCCTGTGACTTTTGCTTATTCCCTAATCTCAGAGGCTGTCATTATGAGACAATAGAGGAGAGGAAGGAGGTTGTGACGAAGGTCATTGACGCGCTCACAGAAGAGGACTTCCACGAGGCTTTCCAGAAGTTGTTGCAACTGTACTGCAAGTGCATTGCATCCAGAGGAGATTACATTAAAGAGGACGAGAGTTTCATATGTGTACTATCAATAAAAGTGCCCGTACGAAAAAAGTCTGGAAAACTATTTAATCATCCTCGTATATCATAATCAACTCTAAATATAATGATGACAGAAAGTATACATTAATTGGAATTTGCTTTCTATGTTCCTTTATAAGTTATACTGAATAGTGTGTGGTAGAATGTGGGCTCGAAGTTATACACAGAAATTTTGAATGGAAATTGTTTTATTCTCTACATTACAGAACGTTAAAATCTTCCTCAAAAATGCCTTGTTCTATTTCCATTGTTTTAAGTTACCATGCCTATAAAAATTGTATTAGTCCTGTTGTATAGACTAAGAATGCGCTTTCTAAACCCTCTGCGTCGGGATGACCACCCAAGCACCCTAAAAATGTCCTTGGTATGACACTGAACTGTATCTTTTGGAGTATTTCCGTTTCAAGAGATCCAAGAATTGAGAAGTACCTCTTCAATACCAACAATAACTGGTTCAGTATCACCTCGACTAATATCTATTGGTCAAATATAACTTTTTCAAAATTATTCGTATTCCAAATGACTGTATACAAAAAAAAAAGAAAACTCCTTGGAAACAACAACACAGGATGTAAATATGAGCATACAATGAATGCTATTCCCTAACCTCTTCGTAAAAATAATCCTCAACGAGTGTATAAAATCAGTAAACCAAACACTCAATCAATAATTGTATGCAAGGTATGCATTTTAATTCGGACAAGTCGATATTTAAACGCATCAATTTCCAATTGTAACACTAGTCCTAGATGATGCTGATGCTTCTATTTTTGAAGGATTAAACAATTTTATTAAGATTTCATACTTATCCCTAGAAATGTATGATCCACTCGAGCGAGAAAAGTTAATTAAGATTTCCGCGCAGCCGAGACTCATACAAAGGTGAGAAGGGTGCGGAAAATCGAAAGCAAATACCAGCGCAGTCATAAACTATCAGCAAAAGAAAGATATGACATCGATGGAAATCCATCAGCGCATGATACAGATACTTTTTATGCAACTGTAAAAACGTGGGTTTCAAAATTTCAGCTTAGCTGTGACAGCGCAGATGGCGCTCGGTCAAGCCGTCCGAAAGCCCGAAACACCGATTCACATGTTACTTTTCACGATATGGCTTTAGATGACATGCATCTTAATGTCCAGCAAATAACGAAATATACAGTTATTAATTCGAGTTAGGTCCCTATAGTTGTAACTAAAAACTGTTTTCATTCCCGACAATGCTGACACCAGAGCACAAAGTGAAAAGGGTTAATATTTCCAGGTCACTGCTGACTCACTCCAAATTATAGCACACAAGTTCTATCGAGATTAGTAACGCATGATGAAACCTGGTTTCATGACTTCGAAATTGAAAAAAAAAAAGGATTAAAAGTAGACAAAGAAATCACTCTGATTTTACATTCACGAAGTTGTTCAAGCTGGCGGCGTCAAATGAGAAGATCATAGCTTCTGGTTTGTGGAATTCTGAACTTGAAAAACAATTAATGAACAATACTTATATCAGAATTAGGACATCTGAAAGAAGCAATGCAATCGAAATACAGGAGAAATATGAGGGCAGATGTGCACTTTCTTCTGGATAAAAAAACAGCTCACTCTGCTAAGATTAAAGTAGCTAAAAAATCCAACTGTAGCTAGGAATTGATACCCCATCTCCGAACCCCCGAAACTTAACTCATTCAGACTTATTGTTTCCTAAACTCAAATCCAGCCTGCATGGTCACTATTTTTGAAACAATGATGAGGTTACATATACTGTGGAAGATATTTTTATGGACCTGTATGCCAATCATTTTCCGTGATGGGATTGCAATGCCTGATCCTAGGTGTACTAAGTGCATTTATGTCAAGGGGGACTATATTGAAAAAGTAGTAAAAATTGTTGTTACTTTGTATGCATCTTTGGACGGTTTATAACTTTTTGAAGCACCCTGGCGTATATATATATATATATATATATATATATAGAGAGAGAGAGAGAGAGAGAGAGAAAGAGAGAGAGAGAGAGAAGTGTTTCTCATTAAAACGTACAACACTGTTCAATTTAAGAAAGAAATCTAATTTTCTTATAAACAAAAATACCTATTATTTCAGAATAAAAGGAAAGTTTACTGCAATGATACACCGTAGAAAAAAATAAAACCCTCCTATGTTCGGCTTCTAAGAACATTAACCTGATATTTAAAAATGGTTTGGGATATATTCAAATATTACCGATAATATATATATATATATATATATATATATATATATATATATATATATATATATATATAACATTTTGAGTAATATATGGATTATCTTTTAATGAAAATTATTCATTCTAATTTGTCTGTCAATGATTTAGATAGATGCAAACATAAATATTTGTCCTTACCTATAAACTTTTTAGATGATTATTAATATCTAAATAAATATATTTAAAATGAGAGAAAATTGGTTTTCTTGAATAGTATTGTTAAGAAACATAAAAAAAAAATACAGAGAAAAATTGTAAGTCCTTCCGAAATTGAAAGACTTCTCAGTTTGTGCAGAAGTGACACATAAAAAGAACGGTTATAAATTCTGCATACTGAGAGCAAATAAAGTGAAGAGTGCATGAATTGCAATAAACAACAAAAACCATAAATTTTGCAAAACGTAAATGTGTAGAAAATCCTAACAGCACAAAAGTGAAGAATGGGAGACGAGTGTTATTGGTAAAAAAAAGAAGACGATTTTAACTCGAATAGAAAATAAAATGACAAAAATGCAAAACATACTGCATTAGATTTGGATAGAAATATTTAAAAGAAAAAAAAAGAATTTCAGGCGTGGAAAAGTTCCTAGCAGTTTTCACTTGAAAACTAGAGACTGAATGCACTTAGGAAAACTAGTTTTTCGCTAGATATATTTTCACACAGTAGATACTTTCGAAAAGCAAAACTAAAATCGAATAAAATAAGGAAAACCAGAACGAGAGAAGAAACAAATAAATACATAAATGATATCTTTATATGTAAAATACAGTGACTTAATTTATGAATGACAAAGTTTGAATTAAACATTTCCCAGTTACATTAAACACTGCTTGTATATCGTTCACGTATTTGTATTTGTTTTGATCGTAAAACAAACCACTTTTGATTAATTTAAAGGTAAATTCTCACTTTCATTTTGTGTGATTCAAAATGATGTTACATAGCTTTATAGACTAATAATGAAACATCAATATAGTATCGACAAAGTGGGCAAACATTAACGCGATGTTATCACGATAACCACCATGAAAATTGCAAAATGATATGGAACGTATTCTTTAATCTAGTATGAAGAAGTTTTGAATAAGATCTATTTTGCTTTATTTGTTTACAGTGCAATTACTAAATTTAAATCAGTAGGACCATGTGTTATATAATTAAGGAATGCTTTTTTATAATAATCATTTTTCGTTAATTATATTTTATCATTAAGTTTGGTTGAAATATTCGGGTTAAGAGTTTAGGTGCACAGTCATTGGGTACTGTTTTATACTCACGCGCAAAGCATATGACAATAACCATTGTCATGATAACTCCCAGACAGGAGATGAGGCTGGAGTATGGTAGACGTCATGCCCGGAAGAGATGGTCCTGAGAATTCGATGATTTTGAAAAAGAGTCGGCTGAAATTGAGAGTCAGTTGAAGACGTAGTTGGGTTTTTTTTTATCTCTACCGACAGAGATCTTCAATTTTACAAGATCTGCGCGCGCTGGGGATGGTTAGCTCATAAAGAATTGTGTATCTCTCCTCGAGTCGAAGAACAGAAGTCAAGAAGTTAATTAAAGCGTTCGTACCGGAAACAAAAGAGTCTGCCTTTATTTTTATTTGCCTGCGCATTTGCATTTGTATAAGTACCGTTGGATTAATATCATTATGATTATGGTTTGCGGTATACAACATAATACACATTTGGTGCACAATTACTTGCAATGTCTTTGGCAAGAAGAAAAAAGGAAGACATAGATTGATTTTGGAATTGGGTTATCAACGGTACATTAGACGATTAAAAGCGTCTAAGAATGGTGGAAATCAATTTTGAGCGACTGTTATTTCAGGAGTGAGAGAGAACATAAAATGAATAAAAGAACCACAACTCTAAAGAAATGAAAAACAAAAGAAAACTGTGCTACCCTGGAATGAAGAAGGAGACAACAAAAAGAAAAATACTCAACTCCAAAAACAAAAAAACAAAACAAAAAACAAACAAAAAAACAAAAAACTGTGCTACACCAGCCGAAGAAGAATCTAATAAGGGAATAAAAAAACTCAACTCTAAAGAGGAGCAACAAGTGAAAAAAAAAATAAGAAAAAATGTTCGACACAAGGCCCCAGAACGAAGAAGAAAAAAAAAGAGCAAAAGAATCGAGCTGAAGGTGTGAAAAGAATTCAAAAAAAGAAAAATAAGGTACTTGCTTATTGTATAAATATTATGTCTTTCTCTGCCGTTTTTAAGTTGGTGGGTCGTACCCGATAGAGTATTTTTGATTACGTAAAAAAACGGGGAAAGTGGTAGGAATATAGCTCAAATTAAGAAAAGTAAGTTTTTCCTTCTGTGTATTTTTGATTTTCCTGGTTCGCTTTGATAAAATTTAGCTAATTATAAAAAAAAATTGGTTGTATCTGTCTTTCAAGGTTTTAGAAATCGCGTCCAATAGAATTTAAATAATTATAAAATAAATTTAGAAATCGGTGATAAAATCAAGTATAATTTAAATATGAGTTGATACAGTTTACTGATTTGTTTTGGGACTATGAATGATATTAAAAAAGAGAGGGGAAGGAAGAAAGCGAGAGAAACAGAAAATATTGTAAACAATTTTTTGTGAATGAAATTTTGTAGTAACCTGTGAATGCTATCGTAAAGCATAGTAATTTTATTCTGGGATATTTTTCTGCGTGTCCATCAATTCCGAGCTCCTAGAAGGATCCGGAAAATCGACGATATTTTGTCGGGAGAATGCTCATATACCTTTGGGTCCGTAGTTAGGACTGTGGGACGGGTTCGATGTTTGAAAAAGTTGTAGAAATTGGACGTGTTCTGTGAAGTCTCCCTAAAATGGGATCGATATTTTGGGTACTGGTTGAAGCCATACCAGGTTTTGTGATGGTCTTCCCCTAGAGAGGGATCGAGAAAATTTGAGGAACTGGTTAGTGGCCAGGCCATCGTTTTCTGAATTCCCCTGGAATAGGGTTGAGAATTTTGGGTGTTTAGTTGGAGACCAGACCATTGTGTTGAAGAGGATGTTTTGAAACAGGGGATGGGAGATTAGGGAGTATGTATGCAAAATCTTGACGTATTTCGTTGTATGTACCGAAACATTTATGGACTTGATTTTGAACTGTTCTTGAGGGAGAAATATAGTTGACCAAATAGATAAATAAATAAAGTAACCTAGTTTATTGAAAAAGAGTAAAAGGCAAAGTAAAAGGTTTGATTGCTTAGGGAAAAAAACGGGATATTTTAACTCATCTTTGAAAGTAAACAAGAAACTAGTACTGTGTTGTCGTGGTCGGAATAAATACAAATGAAGGAATGATGACAATATTAGCCATGCTTTTGTAGAGATACTTGCTGAAAGAAAAAGAAAAAAAGAGACTCGTTAGCTATTGAAAAGATGAGAAGTAGACCGATTGATGGTGGTCAAAAGTTGAAAAAAAAAGGGGACAAAAACGGGAACAGGTTTGTGTTGGTTGGAAAGAAAAAATGGGTTCCTGGGAAATTTTACAACATTACTAAGCTGTAAAGGACGCTTTTATGGAAAATGTACAAAGGCACGAAAAAAGATAGCGTGTGTTATTAACATATATATATGTATATATATATATATATATATATATATATATATGTGTGTGTGTGTGTGTGTGTGTGTGTGTTGTGTGTGTGTGTGTGTGTGTGTGTGTAAATTAATGACAGAGATTACGAAAGAAAAAGGTTAGAAATAATGAATTACGGATATAGAAGGAAGGCAAAAAGAGTTAAAGACAGATAATTAGCAATTGATCCGTGAAAAAAAAAAAAAAGAAGAAAAAATATATGCCAATTAGTAAAGTAAACAATCACAAAAACAAGAAAAGAAGAACCAGAAAATATTGAAAAAAATTGAAAAAAAAAAAAAAGAAAGAAAATGAAGGACAATACGAACACTTTTTTTTTACGGTCTTTTAGTTTTCGGACGGTTGAATGATTTATAGTGTTGTTTTTTATATGCACTTTTGAATTGTTATTTTTCTGGTTGCTGTATTTGCATTGGTCAATTCAACACGAGGAAGAGTGTTACATTGCGTAACTGTTACAGATGACGAAATCGTAAAGGAAGAAAATAGAGAGAAACTAAAGGAAAATCCTTTCACATCGATACATTAGTTTAAAAATATTTATGATCTTCTATAACAAAATGGTTTTATTTTGTGGGAAAGGTGTGTTATATAATTAAGGAATGATTTTTTAATAATAATCATTTTTCGTTAATTATATTTTATCATTCAGTTTGGTTGGGCTTTGAACTATTCGGGTTAAAGTTCAGGTGCATAGTCATCTGGGTACAGTTTTACGCTCGTGTGCAAAGGATTCGACAATCACCATCGTCATATAAATCCCAGACAGGATACGGGGCTGGACTGTCGTTGACGTCATGCCCTGAAGAGAGGGTCCTGAGAATTTGAGGATTTTGACAAAGAGTCAGTTGGTAATTGAGATTGGACCATGAAAGTTGAGAAGCTCAGTTCCAGCCATTGAAGCAGAGAGCTGAGTTCTCTACCGTTGAGGCATGTTGCTGGGTTTTTCGGATCTCTACCAACAGAGATCTTAAACATCACAAGATGTGCTGCACGTTGGGGATAGTTAGCATTGTAAAAATTGTGTCTCGCTGATCGTGTCGAAGAACCGAAGTCAGAAATTTATAAACCATTCTTAAATGAAACGACAGAGTCCGTCTGTGTTTTGCATTTGTAAATGTGTTTGTATCACAGTCGTGATTGATATCATTATAATTATGGCTATGGCTATACAACACATGTACAATATATTCAAATTAAAATCTTAAATATGAACGCTACCGATGATCAGAAATAATACCAAGTCAAGTCTAAATCTTACGAATTTGAGAAATTTTTATGTTATTAAAAAACACATATTTTATCCTTATTCGTTTTGATGTAATTATAGAAAGTTGAACAAAACAACATATTTCTGTAAACATGTTCATAAATTCATTAAACAAATGCACGAAACATGGGATAAAATATGACTTTGTAAGTTTTATACACTTATAACAAGAAAGGAAAGAATAGGAGTAACTAATAGAAAACTTGGGAATTAAGAGACATGCATATATCTTTGGCCTTGTTGGGAGTAATGATAGTGTGTAGGAAAGATAGTTCAAGCAGAAGCGCATTGTCATTTCTTCGATTAGAGGTGCTGACAAGTTAGTAAGCCTATTTCACTAAATATAATTTCATTTCTTTTTATCAAGTTAAAAGAAGCTGGGGAGTGAGACATGACCAAATCGTAGAAAAAAAATGGTGAATGAAAAAAAAATGGTGAATGAAAAAAAAATGGTGAATGAAAAAAAAATGTCTTGCTACAGGTTGCTGTAAATTACTTCGTGGTCTGCGCGTTTGAGACCCTAGTCTAAATACATGGAATGTAACAACAATAAAGATAGAAGAAATACTATAGAAATTTACTTATACTTAACAGTACTAAATTTAATGGTAATTCGATATATTACCCATCAGATTTAACATTTTTGAACGTAAATAAAAGAGGTAACATAGATCCTATTCAAAATGTACTTTTACTATGAAAAATAATAATATTTGCTATTTTGTTTTGCTATATGTGCTTTAATCAAACAGGCGACATTTCCACACTAGACGGAATCTCTCTGAAACTGGTAGACAAATTCACCTACCTAGGAAGCAGTGTCTCATCAACCGAGATAGACATCGACACGCGGCTAGCAAAGCCATGGACAGCAACCGATAGACAATCGATCTTATGGAAATCAGACCTGACCGATAAAATGAAACGCAGTTTCTTCCAGGCAGCGGTCTTGTCGATACTGCTGTATGGATGCACTATTTGGACGCTAACAAAACGGCTGGAGAAGAAGCTAGACGGCAATTACACAAGAATGTTGCGAGCAATATAGGACAAGTCCTGGCAGCAACACCTCACAAGGCACCAACTATACGGCCACCTGCATCCCATCACGAAAACTATCCAAGCTAGACGAACTAGACATGCAGGACACTGCTGGAGAAGCAGGGAAGAACTCATAAGTTATGTTCTCCTATGGACTCCCACATATGACCGAGCAAAAGCAGGACGACCAGCTCGAACATACATACAGAAGCTATTTGTGGATACGGGATGTAGCCCTGAAGACCGGCCAGAGGCCATGAACGATAGGGAGAAGTGGTGAGAGAGGGTCAGGGATATCCTTGCTGGCGGCACGACATGATGATGATGATGATGATGATTGTTACAATTCTTTTTTAAATAATTAATTGTCCAAATACCCCCCAAGAGCAAGCTTTCATCAGAAGCACAACAGCACTAACCTAAACGTTGTTTCTGGCAACTTTTTATTTCATGAAGTTTAAGACCTCTCCGTTCGTCAGCTATTTGAAGCTTTTATTCAAACATATGTGCCTACAGTTATTTCCTGAGGAAGTAATCTCATGATAGATCTATTTAGCGAGCCGGGCAGGAATGTCAATACGTGGTCGGATTAGACTCTTTGCAATAATCGAAAAAGCATAACATTCCCTATTCCATGCCACGAATAGAACTGAAGTTACATGGTCGCTGGGGCTGAAATGTATCAGTCCCACTCGTTCACGGCTGCTAACATCTGTGCAGCAGAAAACCTTCTATCCGGTAGACCATTCTACCGGACCCGGAATTTTTGTGCCACCAAATTTATTCCGTAAGTTGACCTATCCAGATATTAAGACGATGCCACTCAGCAACTTAAATATTATGAAGTCAAAGTTACGAAATTCCCCCAGTTTTTTTCCATTAGAAAATCCCTAAATTATTTCTCTTGTTTTTTATAATTCGAACCATGTTTGTTAGCTTCTGTGTCTCTGAGCAGATTTTTTTAACAACTAGAATAAACAACTCTTCATTTTGCTTAACAATTAATAATATGTATTTACAATTAATGTTATAGCTGGTTAATTTACGAGACTTGAAGACAAACATTGACTTCCTCTTTGTCATCATCCTAGATTGAACAGGAACAAATGAAGGTGATAAGAAAACTTATTTAAATCTAGTTTTAAATCTGTTGTTCAACAAAAGTAAATCAAGAAAAAGATTATTTGATTATATATCTATTCAAAATGAACTTTTGTAATTGTTTCTATATTTCCATGCTTTACTGTTGTATTTACATTGTTTCGATTTTTCAAGGATTTTCCAAACTATCAATAAGGTTTATTAAGGTTAAGCACAGTAACTCGTGAAAAATACTGATCTTCTTTACTTTTGACCAGCCTTGCCTCTTTCTGTTGAACAATGGCCATTTCGTACCATTGTCTTAGACAGTAAATCTACGGCTTGTCAGTTAACATACTTCCAGGCTCAAAAGAGATAGAAGTTTAAGTATCACCAAAAAATTACCAGTCAATCCACTGATATCTAGATACTGACGTTCTGTTTAGTTGTAATAAAAAGTACCTAAAATTATGATGACTAGTATAAGGAAATACTTATCATAAGGAATACTGGTTGAAAATTCTCCATTTATAATAGGTAAAATAAAAATAATATTATTTCTACTGTTACTTCTGGTTAAAAGTGTCGTCGGTGTTGTACCAGTTCCCTGGACATTCGATGGGAATTGAAGTATTCTCGAACGAAGTTCTTATTCCGTCTTTTATTTACTTATTCTAATCATAAGGGAGTATGTCGACTTAGATTGTTGTAATAAATAGCAACAATACCAGAAAAATAATCATAAAATAACAATAAAATATACGCCATCTCATAATTTTAATAAATTATTCTGAGCGTAGTTCGTTCTAGAAAAATTAATCCCTAAACGCAAAGTCTGCGAGTTAAAAGAAAATAGGAAGGTAATACAATGGTAAAAATAACTGCTACGAAAAAGCATAAAACATGTCAAAAGTTAAAACAGAAAATTGAGGTGTTAACTTTATATCAGGTGATGAAAGTAGTTCCTGCGGTTTTTGGTGCTCACTTTTCTTATCGACTTTAAAGAAAAAGTTAAAACTATTGAATGGCAACAGTTGGTAAGCAATTTCAACAACACGATACCTATAAACAGCATGCATTAACAGATAATTTCCAGGAGAATATATCTACAGTAGAAACGAATGAAATTAATATGGCGGTCCAAAAGTTGAGTATGAGTGATCCTAGAATGTTTGGCTTAGCTGTTAAAAAAGTGATACGATGCATTTTCTATAAATTTTATATAAACAATATCAAAGTCACTGCTACACAATATCGCTGTTATATATTGATGCAGTTTCCTTTTACCTAAACTGAATCAAGAAATGGGTCGACATTTATGTATAGAAATATACAAGACGGTTCCCATCAACATGTAACAGGAAAATAAAGAGAAATAGTCTATCAACTCAACTAGTAATCAATGTAGCATACAACAACTTCTGTTGGTGAACGTGAACGATTGCACATTCTATTGGCTAAATAGCCAATATATTGACATTCTTGAATAGCGGTCGCTAACACAATGACAAAAGGGACGTTTTTCTTGGGAAACAGACAATAGAATATGCAGTTCAACTAGTAACCAAAGTAACAACTTGCGAATTCTTTCAGGGAGTGTCAAGTAGTAATTTACAAAGCGGTTTGGTTAGATGTGGCACAAGGCCGTACGAATAGGGCACCTAGTGAGAATCGAATTCACTCGTGAAGGTATAGATATCTAGCTTGCTAACCATTACACCACCAGAGTTACCCAAGGAATTTTTTTAAGTCACACCTACACCATTTAACAATTATGTTTGTTAAGGTTTCTTTGTTTAATGGCATATCAACCCTTGCGTGTTATTTAGAGCCAAGGCCATTTTTGCTGAAAAACAGGAGAAGTACTCTTTAACCAATGGATGATGGGATAAGGGGTTCAGATCTTTCCCTAGAGTATTTGTCAGTAAATGAACGTAATAGCCCGACTGGAGATCAAAATTGCTTATTTCGATGTCACAGTCTTGCACACTTAACCACTACACCACGAGGATTCCCTGGCAATATTTGTTCTGTGCTGTCTATATTACATCATTGACAGTTTGTTTAAAGTTTTATTTTCTTTTGGAGACCTTTCTTATATAGTCTAACGAATCTGGTTCTTATAATGCAATATATTTGCAATTGATTAATTTTGAAGCTATGTCAAATCATCTCGAGTTATTTTTTGCCTAAAAGTTAAAGAATCACGTTTTTGTACGTTTATATTTACATTGTTTATGCGCATTTGATTCTTTGGAAGTTTTATTTTTGCACACGTTCCAATCGAATACGAATAATCTGAATAATAATCAGCTCTATTAAATGATAATAATTAGACCTATTGACCCATTGATGGAACCCTAACAGGTACTACCACTCTGTGTTAGAGTAGACCTGGGAGAAATAGTAATGAAGAGATGCTCTTCAGAACAAGAGACTCATCCTTAGATGAAGTGTAGTGCCATAAACACGATTAAGTTTTCAGTTGGAGTTTAACTTCCCAGAAAAGGAATTCAATGAGCGTTATCTGTGCCCCAACGACAAGTCGAAAAGAATATCAAGATCAATGCAACATTATACGCTCGTTATCAGTTCGTTATTACGGCGCGTTTTCTTAAATTTCCTTTGGATATCCTTCTAATATCGTCTGTCTACTATTGTTCTCAGTGTCTAATAAATTTCCATACGAAAGATAAGCCATACAAAGAAGTGTTTCCCATTATAGAAGGAAGATGACTCTAAACGTAATGTACACTTTATTCTAAAGGATGTAATACCTTCGTTAGCCTCAGCGGCCTTGCATGAATAACAGTACGAACATGCTGACTCATACATACAACAGAGAAGAGCCCAAAAGGTGTTATCCATGAACAGCTACTGAGAATTATCTTACCATAGAAAAGACATTCATCAGCTTAGCTTCTTCGAATGTCCTCGGTAAGAAAACCTCTTATACATTTCTTTATATACATTTAACCCCATTTGTTGATTCTATTGTTATTTCTTACCATTTCCCTACCTCTGTTATTTAGCGGTCAGTAAGATATTCATGATTAGATCAATACCCCCTCTTCCACTTACTTTCTTTCTCCCCTTCCCTGCGTAACCATTCATGAATTTAACAAACATAAACTATGTTCTGACCAAATTTTGATGAGAATAAAAGTAGCTTGAACTACTCGGAATTGTATCTCTATATGAGTAGCGATAAAAGTAATTCGAATAACTATATATATATATATATCATGATCATCATCTTTAGGGTCATGCTGACAAAACGGGTTAGTCTTCGCTTCTCTACCAGTGCAACACATGTCTTGTTCATCTTATTTAGTTTGTGATGGAAAGTAAGTTGCCAATCAGCTGCAGTTTTGTGGGGCGCTGCTTCTAAGATTTGTTTAAAAGAATTCACAGAATTCTTGCTATATTTCCTTATAGGGTTTTTCATGTGTTTTGTTAATGTTCACGAGGGGCATCCATACAGTAGTATGAACACGACCACATCGTGGGAGAAATCATGTTTCATTTCATCGGAGAAGTTATATTTGCATGTGATCAATAACCTGTTGTTGCAGCCTTCACTTTCGCTTAGAGTATGATGACATCCCATTTAGTTCATGAAATAATCAGAATGACAACCATTTCTTAAACCTAAAGGAACAGTAAATTCATTGAGAACTAAATATACCTAATGCACAAAAAGTGTGAAGAACACATGATACCATTTTAAAATTAAGTAAAAACTATCCATTACACATGAATCTGATGTTCATTTGACATTTATCAAATCTCTCCAAACAACCAAACTATGTCTTAGTACTTACGAGTTAGATAGTCACACTGAGGCCATTAAATAAACGATGGGGCATTTTTTAAAAAGATGTTTTTTCTATGAATTCAAACTCTTTGAAAATGCCTATTCAAAATAGAGGCAACTCTATTAGAATATCCCAGGTTTCAACAGAAGACTTCTATCAAATATTTGGCGTCTGTGAAGTGCAAACTATGTGAAATTCACATAAGAAAATGATGTGTAGATCCTTATAATCATCATGTCGTACCATCAGCACGGATATCACTGGCCCACTCTCGCCACCCTTCTCTATCGTTCATCGCTTCTGGTAGGTCTTCTAGTCTACATCCTGTATCGGCACAAAGTTGTTGTACGTAGTTTCTACCTTGTCGTCCTGCCTTTGTTCGTCCATGTGAAGAGGTCCACAAGAGTACGTCACTTGTGTACATAGAAGAATATTTTAGTCTAACATGTTTAAAAACGTGCTAAACATGCATTTCCAATTACGTGGCAGTGTGGAAAAAACAGTCTGTGGGATGAAAACACACTGATTTCCCGGTAAAGGAAGATTTTAGGACCTTTGGTCAGCAAAGAATGTCATAATGACATACTTCGTGGATATGAAAGGACCCCTTACTGTTGATTTCCTTGAAAAAAAAGAATATGTTGAAAACATTTTTATTATTTGCTTTTTTTAATGAAAATTATTCAGACGTTCCAAATGCTGACGCTGAGAAATCTTTTCCAGAAAAACATTAAAGTTACATCAAACTAAATTGAAGCAGCCTGTAGAATGTCCTGTTCTGCTAGTAACCAATGCCGTGTGATATAAATTGTATAATGATAAGTCTTTTAAGTTGCTATCAATTTGGACTAACTCCACGAATCTTGTTCCTGTTGTATAATATACATAAATTGGAAAAAAGACATAGATTATACAAAGCAGCGATTTTTCTCCTTATAGAAGGAAAATGACGATCCCATTTATAGAGCATGGCTAGCAGCATATATACATACGAATGAGTAATGGAAAAATAGAGAATATGAGGAAAGGGATGGTGTAGTGAATGGTAAAATGCAGTGGGAATCGATCATAAAAGAATCATCTTAAACTCTTTCATAACACCTCATTGTGGTTTAATGATTAGCAAGCAAATCTTACTGATCAGTTATTACTGAGTGGTAAATTGGACCTTCAGTAGATGTACTATGCTTGAGGCTTTGTGATAAATTTACGCTACGCTTTTGAATTTAAATGATTGCTGATTAAATTTGATCTAAAAAAAACGTATTTGAGAATCTGACTTCAAGATCATTGATGACGACCAGAATCTGTACTGAGAAAGAAAGGAAATTCATCAGTAGATTTTTTTTGTCTAGGAGAAACCACCGTTCCAGCCAGATCATCAAGGTTAATAAGTTATGGGCCTGTTCAGTGCTTAAATGGAGAACAGTTTAGTAACATGAGCTAAACAATCTAAAGCTAATTAGAGTGTATAAAAAATTATATATTTGTATAAATCGACCTCATGGCCCCTAGATTTACTAACGTTATTTAGCTAACTCCCATCTTCGTTTTGAGGTATTTCAGGCGCTGGACAATAAATCCAGGTCTTAACATTTTTATACAACAATGCTGTCTAAATGGAAACCAACAACCTCTTAAAATCAAGCTAATTTATCTTTAATCTCCTGCCATGAATGTCAGGTGACTCAAAATGTGATGCTAATAATAAACTCAGTATTAATCCACAAGTTGTACCTGTAGAAATTCCACGGAATCTATATATATGAGATAGAGACAGACAGACGGACAGTCAGAGCGGTCTTACGTATGCCAGTAAGCGAGGAAGAGATAGGCAGACACTCTGTGTTTAGTGAAACCTAATCCACGTTCAACTCATGCATCCATGTTTTTAAATTACAGGTCAGCTTATACTTATTGATCGTGCATCTCACACTGGGAACAATATAAATCTTCTGTTTTCCACAATATTTTTTTCCTTTTCCCCAACATCTTCTTTTCCTACCGTATCCCCAGCCTTTTCGGTGGGGCTTAGAATACACCGTTCGCATACTCTGCAGAGGGTTAAGACCCCTAAAAGGGATGCCCTGAGTATGAAACTAACCTGCGACCATCCTTTGTAGTACTGGTTCTGATAAGCTGTGGAGTGTGGAATATCGTTCCCTTGCCATTACTCCCTGGACTCATTTGGCCTGTATGAGAAGTGACAGTTAGGATCTCAGCAATGAATCTAAAAGATTTGAGTGAAATCCAATATCATTGTACCGGAATATTTGAAGACATATGACTGAATGCATGCAGATCTTTATTATTAAATATGATTAGAAATGTTTGATAGGAATAATTGAAACTACAATTATATGAAACTTATTTGTATTAACAATAGTTAATTGAAGTTTTAATTGTTTACTAAAGACTATCAATATTTGTTTCTGATATCCGTATAAATGGTAGCGAATTATTCGTGGTAGATTGAAATACTTGAAACAATACTGCTTTGTAGAAATGAATGATATCATTAAATAGGAATAGTTACTTGGAGACATAAACATACATTATTAGAATGAAAAACGCTTAGTCGATGTGTGTATCACTTTAAATTTTGAAAGAAATCGGGAGCATCAAAGTTTAAAAAATAATTGAAAGACAAGCATTTAAAAGCGGAAATAAAAACGTCATGAAAAAAAACGTTAAAAAATAGGGGAGAGAAATGAACGTAATTTGAATAAATTGGTGAAATGATTACGAAGATATAGGATAAAATAAAAAAACTGTAAGAAGAGAAGCTACAAAATGTATTAACGTGAACAACAGGTAAGGGTTTTCCTTTTTTTAATTAACAATACCATAACCGGGTACAAGTGTTAAGTATTGCTGTATTGTTACTCGCCTGTAGTGAGGATTGAACCTGCAACCTCCAGATGATTGTCTCTTAAGAAGCTTAGGGAACCAACGCCTATAACCAAACATGAGCGGTGGGTAATTTCTTCTTTCTTTGTGTTAATTTGCCAACTGCCGACTCTGGTATTTCAGACAGCTACTGTACCTGGAGATATGCTACTGCTTACTTCCCAAGACCCAAGCTTCCACTGGACTTAACGCTTCTTGTCATTAAGTATACTTGACCTTTGTGTAAAAGTGAGAGCTCATTCCAGCTTTGAAGCTCTGTATAACGATCATCCCAGCCGCCAAAATTGTTCTTAAGTCATGACAGCTCGCTTGTTTATATGGAGCCCCAACTTCCAGAAAAGAAAACATTTTTTTCCTAGTGAAGCTCCCAGAACTAAAGAACATTAAAAAGGATATTCTTATTTACTGACTTCTGGCCGTATTAATCCCGAATATTTCAGTTTATTACGAACATTAAAAAACAAAACAAAACCTGAACCTTTCATCCACATCGATCGTCCTTTTCTTTCTATTTATTAGAATCTACTGACCTACTAAACATTTGTTATTATCCTGTTGGTACCATTATACACACATCGACGTAAATATATACATAATTGCTTCGTCTATCAATACACGCAGCTCTACAGATATGTTCGCACCCACATGAATAGACATGAATAAACGTTACTCACATATGTATACATTCTTATGTAGATACACACGCACCTACATAGATATAAATTATTAAACCTAAATTTGTACACTTATTGTAGGAGATAAAATAGTAGAACATTTCTCGTGAGTTCTCACTGGGGGATTCATGCTTCAGGCCAGGACTGATAACTTTTGTCTCGTCTTAGAAAATTTAGATAACCTAGTCTCGCATGTTAGTTACAACTGATTAGGGAATCCAGTTTGTAAAAAGTGCCCAATATTTATGACTTGTGACAAATCTAAGTTTCGTTTCGTTCTTTTAGAATACTTCGTTACGGTGTAATGGTTAACAAACTTGTTCTGAAGATTAATTATAACTTGGAAGCAGGTTATGTCCTCATGAGAAGCCTAATACTCCTGGCTTGGTTCAAAAGTTCAGCTATGCTAAGTAAAAAACAAGACATTAACAAGAAAGCAACGGAAAGGGAAAGCAGAAAGAGTAAATGAAATAAAAGCAAAAGTAAAATAATTTGTTCGAGATCATTACGAAAAGAAAGAGTATCCAGAGGTAATAAAATGCAGATTAAGAAAACAAAGAAAAAAAAGTGGGGGGTGGAGAAAAAGTTGCAATAATTTATAATTCAAAAGCAAATGAATTGCGGCTAAGCTTAAAAGAGAAGTTTTCTTACTGTTGGGAAAGAAGATAATTGCTTGTAAAGACGGTCGAAATGCAAAATATTTTTAAGGACAGAAAAGGAAGAAAACAGGAGTTAACACTTTGTTGAAAATAGCATGAACAAAAATGTGACAGTGAAACCAAGGAAGTGGGGAATAAAATAATTTAAACAGGACTAAATAACCAACTGTGAATACGCACAATTAAAGATGTAATGAAATAAAGAAGTAGAAACCATTCGTATGCAGCGAGATTCGAAAAAAATGAAACTACTAACACTCACCTCAAGATATCCTAAAAAAAAAAAAGGATTGTCTGACAAAACGAAGTAAGAGAGGTGTAACTACTTGACTAAAAATGAAAGGAGTTACACTTAAGCTGCAAAAAAGTGTTGGATATATTTCAGGAAGAGAAAAGATAAAGAAAAAATAACGACAGGAAAGATGTAGTTATTCAAAAACAGAATGCATCCTGAATGATTTGGTGTATGCAACAACAATTCTCAACAATGTTGGCGTAATTTGCCATATCAAATAATTCATTCATCAAGATTTAAACCGTCCGTTTAATAGGTTAAGTTTTCAACCGGTTAAACAAACACTCAATAACCAACGTTATTAGAGTTAGCAAACCTGCCTTACAATGGGTTTTACCAATTCAAGGAATTAGTAGAGAGACAGAGACAGAGACAGACAGAGTAAAAGAGACTACTGTGCATATTAGACTCTTAATAATCAATTTTTATTTTTCAGATCATATAAAAAACTAAGTGGACATGGTTTCATACTTTTGTTAAAGTGAAATACTGCAAACAAGAATAATTAATAATTATTTGTTTTAAAAAATTAATATTTTTCATCATGTGTAAGCATTAAAAGTTGGAATCATGTGTAAACATTACATATTTACTTTACGGAGGATGTTTCAGTTATGAGTAAGGTTGAGATGTTCCAGGAAGGATTATGAATTAAATGTTTCGATTATGAATCAGCAACAAGTTTTAATACGATTCTATTAATATTGCAATCAATGAGAAGGATAACATTTTTAGTTCGAAATTCATATTTCCTAACATCAACATTGACTGGATATGTTGATAAGTTAATACCCACCTTCAGTATCGACTCCACATAAAACAAATCTACGCACTATTTAAAAAAAGCATTTTATTCAAAACTAAATACCAGGATTCAATTTTTCACGCGGAATAATACGCCACAAAACGGATATTATTAAGAATTATCTATCACCAAATTCTAATTTTTGATCGCAGGATTTTAATTGTATCCTGCAATCAATAATTGTAATACGTGTCCGTCAAGAGACTCGAGGAATGGACTAAATTGGAAAGTTGAAAAAACAGCCATTTAACAGTATATAATTGAAAGACAGCAATCTATCGGAGTGAAATACTATAGAATTGGGTTTAGAATAATACCTAATAATATATATATTGATTATTTTAGATATTTCTATTGAATATCATCCAATCAAAATGGATATATATTACTTTGTATTATTTATTACCAATGACTACCGCAGTGAAAGTCTAACCAAAGATAAAACTATATGTACACTGTCCCCCCCCACACATATATATATATATATATATATATATATATATATATATATATATAAAAGAAGGGAACATATTTGTGGACTACTATATATTTATATTCCTAGTTACAGATTTTCTGTGCAGGTCGTAGTTTACTGAACCCTGATATAAAAATATCTTTTTTGGCATCATAAACTGTCACTTATGAACTTTTCTGGATAATTTTTGTTTTATGGTGATATAAAAAATAGAAATCATAATAAAATCGACTGAATGTTTTGGCATGAGGACTGGCTGTGTTGGCAACGAGTGTTGTATTTGTATTGATTGATTCGATTTTTCACCTTTTTTCTTTTCACATTTTTTCTTCTCAGATCCAGAAATCATATGATTAGGATTCTCAGCGTTTTGAGTCCTTTTAAGGCGTAAATTAGAAACAACAACTCTGAATGATGTTATTTTTTGCTTCTTTTTTTCTCTTGTTTATTATTCATTAATCAAAGTGTTTTATTGTAACTTGCTTTTATGCAATTCCTCTCGTCCCTTAAATTTCTTCTTTCTTTTCATTATGTTCATTTTCTTTATTCCGAATCGAATTTATGCTTAGATTAACTTGTTGAAGATTTACTAAAAAACACATTACAGTCACAAATAAATTAATGAATGGAAACATTCTTGGAGATAATTAACGTGTTTCTGAGAGCAAACCATGGTAAAAGATATCACGGAAATTATTAAGATCAAAATGAAAGTGGACATGGTTATTATGATAAAACAAAAGATTAAAGTATTAGGGTTCAAGAAATGTCAGAGATAAAAAAGAAGTTGGATAAATTCATATAATTTCCTCTTAAGACATGACAGAGGCTTGAGCAATCAAAGGAAAAACATTTTTCCCCAACAGTTAAAAACAAATGTGTGATAATGAGTGATGATGATGATGATGAATAGAAATTTCATGAATTTGCGAATGTACCTGAGTATTACAGCGAGATGGAAGATTCAAAGGCAATGATTGATTTTGCATGGATGATAACTTGACCTCCAATTCTAACAAGTGTTATGCGATACCATTTTTATGTTTTTTTTAAACAAAATGATATAAGATATCGTCGTATATTGAACCGCTGGACAAACAACGAAGGACTCGTAGGTATATAAAAATATAGTTTATATTTTTATTCTTCCTCGGCGACGATTGTGTATAGTAGGATTACAGTAAGAAAGAGAGAGAGAGAGAGAGAGAGAGAGAGAGAGAGAGAGAGATAGAGAGAGAGAGTTTTTACACATATCTTTCTTCTGTGGAGGGGACCCTTTTTTTGAAGTAGTGTGACAGCCGGAGAACACACGTGACATGTTTGCTTGAGTGACCCGCAGGTCTCTCCGTTCGCTTGAGAGATTAGCGGATCTCTCCCTTCAGTCCAAATTTACAGATCTTATATTGTTTTTTCAAGTCCCATGCGGAAGTATGAACATCTTCTTCGCCTCACGTATTTTTCTGTTTCTGGCTGGTTATCGGAACTTACATACTTCCGTTTTTTCAGGGTAATTTGTTGATCTTATCTGTGAACGGAAATATCTGCCCCTCTATCCATAGGCAATAAATCACATTCTCTTTCCTGTGAAACCACTTTTTTATGTTATCCTGCGACCGCATTGAATCTTCTAGCTAAACTATTATACTACAATATAACATTTTTAGTTCAATGAATCGGGTAGAAAATTTGATAAGAAATCCACAACAGTTCGTATTGTGTGACCGTCGAGGTCAGGTTCCCGTTTGACATAAGTTATGTAGGATAATCAGTCGTATGTGATGAAAAACAACAGAGAGAAGAGCAAGAAATAATGTGTAAAAAGAAAATATTAGAAATTAATCATCTGTTCAAACATGCTGAATAGTCCCGGGTAAGGAGTAAAAAATGAGCTTACATATTTATACAAGATTGAAGAACAAGAAATATTGTGTGTAAAATAGTTATTAGAAACTAATCCCTATCTTCTCCATATTTAAAAACACTAATGTTATGTTATGTTTATATTTCTGTAAGCAGAGACTCCTGAAAAAAAAATTACTTTTATTTCATTAAAATATTTTCCTGCTTACCATTGTTCTCACGATAGCTTTGTCAGCGGAGTAAATTATTTGTCTTTATCTCTCTGTTCCATTGTTTTTCTTTTCTTCGACTTCCATTGCATTTTAACAGATACCTGATATTAGGTGTCTGAAACCAGTAGTAAAGAAATTATATCTATAAATGTTTATTAAGTTTTCAAGTATATATATATATAGAGAGAGAGAGACAGACAGACAGACAGAGACATAGATAGATAGATAGATTGATAGATAGATAGATGGATAGATAGATAAACTTCTATAAGGTATATCTTATCCAATATTCAGTAACATCCACTTTTGAATTTTTCCGTTTAGAGGCTAAGGTTAAAGACTCCAATTAAAACAGAATTTCAATATTGAGAGAGCTGCGTTCTGAAAAAAAAACAAAAACAAACCAGATTCAATAGATTATAACAATTTTATAATAATTTCTCTACTCTTTAAAATAATTTAAAAAATATGACTGAATGCAAACTATTGAACTTATAAAAAACAGAAATTTATGAATAAGATTAACATGTTTTAAAAGCAAATATCCCGGGAGGAATTAAATAAATCCTTATATTCATTTATTCATATACTTATTTGATTTTATTTGTTTATTTTCCTTTGTATATCGAGTCTTGATAAAACATTCAAATAAATTGGAAGTTATTATTCTTAATCATAAAATTTAATATTAAAATAAATTAGAAATAAGTTGTTTACCGAGATGTTATTTTTATTTTAGCATCTATCTACGTAATGATTGTCTTTTAGTCAATCCCTATCTATCTATCTATGCGATACTTACACACACACACACACACACACACACACACACACACACACACACACACACACATATATATATATATATATATATATATATATACGTTCCTGGAGGCAACACCCCACAAAGCACCAGCTGTACGGCCACTACCTCGCATCACGAAAACTATCAAAGCTAGACGAACCAGGCATGCCGGACACTGCTGGAAAAGCAGGGACGAGCTCATAAGTGATGTTCTCCTATCCCCCACCCACATGCCCGAGCAAAAGCAGGACGACCAGCTCAAACCTACATGCAGCAGCTATGTGAGGATACGGGATATAGCCCTGAGGACCTGCCAGAAGCGATGAACGATAGAGAGGAGTGGCGAGAGAGGGTCAGGGATATCCGTGCTGGCGACATGACATGATGATGATATATGTTCGAGAATAGACCAATTTTCAATTCAATTTCTAATTGAATGATAATTATAAGGGCTGAGTATTTGCGATGAACACAACTGTTTTATTCCTGTAAACTTTACATATGAATATAATAGCTAAGGAATAGTTATTAAAATCATTCACTCCTTTCTAAATAGAAGCATCAATATTATCAAGGAGAATTGTTTCAAGAAACTAACACATTTAATTATGATCTCGTATTGGATATAAAAATGAAGATAAAAAATTCCAAGTCATTTTATAAACTTTGTAAATGTTTATTTGAAAACTGATAGATTAAAATGAATCTTACAAATGTTTTTTTGAGTTTTTTGTCTGTATTTCTGTTAACAATCTTTGAATATTAAAAAAAAATCACGTTTCAAATAATCGAGAAAAAAAGAATTCATTGATAAGCACTGCTTAACATCATTTCATTTTTATAAGGAAGTATTTATCATATGGAGGCCCAATTGACCAATAACCAGATCATATTTTCTGGTTATTTTCCGCTTGTTAATATAAATCCAAAGATTCCACATCACTTTGAACATGAAATGTGGTAAGGTTCGATTAGTAAACTAATAATGACAATATTAAATAATATAATTCGTGTTGTCAGAAAATAATAAATCAATGCTCATATTATTTTTTAAATCTACTTTTAATTATGAAACATATTTTTGAAATTCCTTGTTATTTATTTAAGGATAATCAGCATATCGATTCTTTAGTTAACTGTAATAAGTAAAGGATTAATATAATATAGATATTTTGGTTTGGTTTGGTTTGTTGGGTTTTATGGCATATCAACCATTGTAGGTTATTTAAAGCCAAATCCATTTTTATGTAAATAATCTGTTCTATTTAAAACAATTCAGTTTAGCCTAAGTACACTATTTGTCAAAAACATTTCCATTTCAAACTATTCAAGCAGTTATATGTAACAATTCACTTAAGTGTAAATACAGTTGCAATGTCTAAAAACAGTTCTATTTCAAATAATTCAGTTAAGCATAAGCACGCAGTTTAAATGTAAGTAGTAATTTACGAAGCTCTTTGCTTCAATTTGGCACAAGGCCCAGTTTAAAAGTAAAATATGTAACAATTCGGTTAAGTGTAAATCCAGTTTTAATGTATAAAAACAATTCTATTTCAAATAATTCAGTTAAGCATAAGCACGCAGTTTAAATGTAAGTACGGTTTTAATTGTCAAAAACATTTCTATTTCAAGCTATTCAGTTTACTTAAACTATTCATTTTAGCATAAGTATGCTGTTAGTTCTATTTAACCCATAGATAGGGCCCTATCAGGTGCTACCACTCCAGGCCAGAGTGGACCTGGAAGCGATGGCAATGAAGGGGTACTCCGCATTCCCCAAGGCTCCAGCATTGCTGGAACCTCACCATCAGATTGTTTAGTGTCATATCCAGGACACTCGTGGAAGGGGTCTTACCCCTCTGCAGAGAACCAGTCGGTGTATTCTACAGCCCCAGCCGACCGGGCAATATAGATATCTTATTAATGTAACTAATATTCCCTAACTTTTAATATAATTATTAACTTAGGCAGTATTTTTTTTAAATATTTATCTAAATGAATTTATTTTAGGTCTATGATGACTCTCTTCAGATGGTGAAAGAAGATACGGTTATATATCTGAATGTCATTTGGGTACGTTTGTATTACTTCCGGCGAGAAGAGAATTAAAAAAAAATAGACCAGAAATAAATTTAAAATGACACCAAAGTATTGAATCTTTTCTTTTTCTTTTTATATAAACAATACTTTTGATCTGCAGGTGAGTTTTAATGTATCTTTAATCAAAAACTTATTAGACCGTCGATAACCGTTTGCACTCAAACTGGATACTCCAATCCCTTCAATTTTCCTTCGGATTATATATATATATATATATATATGTGTGTGTGTGTGTGTGTATTTACGTATATATATTTATATATATATATACGTGGATCATTGAATAAGCTTCCAGTCTTTTTTCATATGGGCGCTTTTATTGATAGTACACACATTAAACTCTTGTCCCCTTAGAAGGCCCCATGGAAGTCCTCTTGTGTGAGCGTGTCAATGACCTTCATCACAGCCTTTTTCCTCTCCTCAATTGTCTCATAACGACATTCTTTAAGCTAAGGGAATAAGAAAAAGTCACAGGGCGCAAAGTCTGGACCATAGAAAGGGTCAAATAGTCTGTGGCATGGATGGAATTGTAGACTGGTGCATTATTCTGGTGGAAATGCCTCTGACCTGATTTCAAGAGTGCTGGCCTCTTCCAAAGGAATCTCTTCCTGAACTCCCTTTAAACCTCAACGTAGTAACCCTAACCCTAACCAAAACCGTTTGGCCAATCAACTCTGGTGTATTAACTTCCTTACTCCTCCCACACCTCTCATCATCCCTAACAGACTCACTGCCTTCCTTTAATCTCTTATACTACTCAAAAACCGATGATTGATTCATGCGAGATGGTCGAAAACAGTATGAAGCATTCCATACGTTTCTGTGGAATTTTTTCCGAGTTTAAAACAGAATTTTATTGCATATCGTTCTTCTAAAGTGTCCTCACGTCTAGATTGCATTTTTGAAATTCAACAGCTGTGACAATCAGGCTTTAATAGGGTGTATTCCAATTGCTGCTTTAGCTGTTCATTTGAACCTGAAATCATACAAAGTTGTTAGTCATCTGATAATACTTATAGCAATAACTTACTGAATTCTCAAGAGTCTACGCCAATTTTAAATGCCTGTACAAAAAAAGTCTGTAAACCTATTGAAGGCAGCACGTATATACTATAGTATGAGGATGCGTTTGAATTCTCGGTTAAATGGCGTATTTCCAACAAATCTCATAAAGTTTAATCATTCGGAATTGACCCTTTAAAGATGTAACAACGCAGTGGTCTTCAGCAAATTTAACATTGTCCTGTAGTGCAATATCGAATAATATCCCTCCCTTTCCTATCTCAGAGCTAATTGGGTAACTTGTCAGCGCCCATCTTCTTTAGAAATCACGTGTTTTGATTGCAATGTCTTGTCACATGATTATATATTATTTTCTAACATCCGAATCCATTGATCTTTAGAAGTTTGATATTACTTCAGTTGATCTGACATTTATCTATTGTTAAGGGAATAATGGACCCGGGCCTTTGCATGGGTTCATGCTAAATGCAAACTCTTCCAGCTGGAATTACATTCAGTTCCCATTGTTTCTCTGGTGATAACCATTACACCATCTACGTTTCCATTTTTAATATATAATGTCTATTTCAGTTGGTCGACATTCATCAATAACATTATATTAAAGTGCACTTAGCCTTACCGATTATGACGTTAATTGTTGACTCAGCTACACAAGTTGAGATCCTTAATGAAGCTGGTCACATTTACCATAACACCAATATTAATGGGAAATATATGAATCCAATTGTTTCCATTCAATTGTGTATGGAAGAATGAAACTTTGAATTCAAAACAGTTATATAATCGGAGAGACATGAGCTCCGTCAGGTTATTCTTCTCCAACATATGGTACATAAGTTGCACCCCCACCGAACGACCAAACCAGGTTACGGGATCAGTGAACGTTAACTGATCTTTTTTAAGTTATTGAGCCTCTTTTTTGGGGGATACCCAGGTAAAAAAGTAATCCACTCATGTTCCAGAAATGTTTCCTTTCTAAATATTTACTTTATGCTTTCGACAATTTTCTTTATGCAAGTTTTTGACGTAATTAATATGTGCATTTTGGCTTGCTGTCTGCGTGTCTAGTAATCTCTCTCAGATAATATGCTTGGTCAGTAACATCAGAAAGAAAAAAGAGAAAGAGGAAGAGCTTAATCTTCACTCTCTTTTCTTTTGTCTTTTTAAGAATATTACTATTATTATCTCCATTTACTCCATATTTGTTCCTTATGTCTTTCCTGCTATAGATTCTGTTCTCACACAACTATAAAATTGTGCACCTTTAGGAAAATAGTGATTGATTGTTCTCTGCTGAAAGCATTCTACGCAACCATATGATGGCAAATTAGTTATTTCCCCTTTCATATATATATGTAATGGCGTTCACGTTCTATGAAGGTTGCTGAATCCTTTATGCATGCGCACATTTATAGCACCCTGCATCTTTATAAAGTCGTCATCTCATAGCAATTTTTCATGAAATTAAAGCAATTCATAAAAAGGAAGATAGCATAAAATCTTCAAAGAATATCTCTTTTCCTTTAATGGATAATGACCCAGAAAATTCCCAACGATTAACTTAGAATTTACAATAGGTCTATAAATCCAAATAGACTGAAGAAGAAAATGGAAAAAAATGATTGTGACAAAGTATTTATGAATTTGAACTGTGAATGTTTATGTGTGCATCTTTTGTTGTTATAAACAATTTCATAAACTTGGGTGTCCACGTGATTCAATGGTTCAAGTGATTGACTCGAATCGTAGTGTGTTCGAACTCCTGTCGGGCTATTACATTCACTTTCGGAAAAATACTCGTTGACAACATATAATCGCCCTCATCCTCCCAGCTATGGTTTAAATAATACTACTGTTCTTCTTGGAGGATGTCTTTAGCATTAAATAACCTACAAAAGTTGATATAGTAAACAAAGAATTCCAGCTAAGCCAATTTAGTAAAACAAACGGTTTATTTCTCTAGCAAGGTTTTTTAATATAGTATTTTTTATTTGTATACTATAACCACAAAATATATGGTATTAAGTATTTCCATCTAATTCGACTAATTTGCACATATTGATATAGCTTCAAGTCTTCTTCTTTCATTCTAATAATCTATAATCTATATAATAATTTTACATTGTTTTAACTATTCCTATCTAATAATAAGAATAATCAATTTTGGCACACTTTTTAAGCATTCTTAACCAGTACTTATGAATTTAAAAAAATATCTACCAGACCAACATAAGGGGCCATAACAGGTACGACCACTCCAGTTAAGAGTGGACTTGGGAGTAATTACAATAAAGGGCTACATTAGGAATCTTGTATTACCAAGCTCTACGGCATTGAAGTTTTATAGCCAAGAATTTATTAAATTTGTTTTCTTCGAGATATATATATATATATATATATATATATATATATATATATATATATATATAAGAGAATAAATTGAATAAATCCTGAAGAAACAAAACGAAGAGAATAAATTGAATAAATCCTGAATAAATAAAACCAACTCCACGTTAATCTGTCGGTTTTATGACTGAGTTTAGAACGGTTTACAAAAAAAAAAAAAAGAAAAAAGAATCTTCTACTCACGACTTGCTAAACTTTTAGACAGAGTTCATGTTACTGCTGAGAGAAAAAAACAAACTTTTTCTTCTGACTTGAACAGAGTGTGTGAAGAAATAGAAAGAGAGCATTCTTCCGAATATTGGATCTGTAAAGAACCGAGTAAAGTTATTGCAGGTTTTTATGGTGATCGGAAATATCATTACTATCATTAACATTTTCTCTGTGTTAGCAACAGGACTCTTTTAATATCCTTAAGTATTTGTGCGTTCCTTTGCTGGGAGTGTTCTAATTTTGTCTTGGTTTGGTAGTTCCATTTCGCCTGTCAGGTGTCATTTGCCGCTTTTCTAAACTAGCATGGCGCAATTTTCTCTGCCATATTCCATCCCTATGTCATGACTGTATATTCTAACTGCGTGAATTAAAGTTTTCAATTCTTTTTCATTTTTTGCAGACAGTTTTATGACATCAATATACATTAGGTAGTTGATCTTTTCCTGCGATTAATATGCCTGTATCTGGCAGTGCATTTTCTGAGAATGTGGTTGAGTGGCATTATCGCTACTATAAATAGTAATGGTGATAGTTCACTCCTTAGAATATACGACCTTAGATCTTTGTTTAAGCTAAGCTTTTCCTTCCTGCTATCAAGTTCACACACCAGGTTTTCATGGTTCTGTCGATAAAGTTTATCACTTTGTCTGATATTTTGTGCCTTTTGAGACAGTATCCAGCTTTGCCGGAATACATCATATGCCTTTTTGTAGTCAATCCAAGCCATAGCTAGATTTTTCCATCTTGTCTTGCTCTCGTAGAGGATGTGCAGATCAATGTAGAGTAGTTCTCCTGTGCCTCATGATCCTTTGCGGCATTCTTTCTCTTCCTCCAGGAACAAACCGTGGCTTGTTAGCGAATAATAAATCCTTACCCTTATCTGTGATGTTAGTATTTTCCACATCATAGGTAGGTACGTTATGGGTCTGTACGTTTGTCGGGTGGTTCTTTTGAGGGGGTCTTTTTGGATCAGTGTGGTTTTTCCTTTGGTCTTCCATTCGGGTACGTCTGTTTTTTGTAGACATCTGTTCATGTCGAGTGCTAGTCCGTCATGATTGGTGGTAAATTTCTTGAACCAGAAATCCTGTATTCCATCATGGTCTGATGCTTTCCAATTTGAAAATCGCTGTGTATTTCCTCTCTGAGTCCTTCTTGGAATCTTTCTAGATCTTTTGCCATGTTGCTTATCCCTTCGGCATTTTTGTTATGTTTTCTTGGTTTCCATATTTTACTCCCAAATTGTCAGTTTCTCCTGCATCCGGTTATTGGTTTGTTTTCGTGTCATCTCTCCAAAGTAGTTAGTAGAATTTTCTTTCGTTGTTTTTTAATGTTTTGTTTTATCTGTCCTGTTTTAACCTTTTTCGGTATCTTTTTAATCTTCCTTCTTTCACCTGTACTTTCTGGTTTATTTCCTCAAGCTTTATTGTTATTTTTCATGGTTTCATTTTTTTATTTTACTTTTTTGTTCCAGTGCTTTTCTTTAGCTTTTATCTTTGTTCACCTGTTTTCATAGATTTATTATCTGCGTTTCAAGTCGAATATTCCATCCGATTTTTAATCGAGCTCTTTAAGTGAGCCCCGATTTTCTTACAAATAAATTCATCTCCTGCATAAATTAGTTCATTAAATTCGGTTATGTTTTTTTTGTTGATATATATGTTAGTACTTGATTTATTTTTTGTTTCGTTCTTAACTACTCTCTAATCTACGTACATTAGGTAAGTTAAGGAAGTCTTCTTTCCATTCATAATTCTCTTGAAATTTTCTAAATTTATATTTTCGTCTTGTGTTAGCATTTTCTTGGTGTTTATATTTTTGGTTTCTGGTGTTTCTATTTTCCAACGCTGGCTGTACATTTCGGTTAGACTGTTTGTTTGTCAAAACTTAGTGTGTCTGATACTATATTCGTGTCTTGTTCATTATTTATTTGGTGTATTCAATAACTTTCACAACTTTTTTGTACAGGCATTTAAAATAGTCGTAGACTCTTGAAAATTCACTATGTTATTGCTATACATATTATAAGATGACTGACTCATTTTCATGATTCTAGTTTTAAATGAACAGCTACAACAGGAATTGGAATACACCCTACTGAAGCCTGATTGTCATAGCTGGTGAATTTCAAAAATGCAATCGGGACGTGAGGAAGAACAATAATAGTGCACATACGAAAAATGTCTGGAAACTTATGTAATGATCCTCGTATCTTCTGGCGTATTTCTAGTATTTCAAGGTCAGAAAATCAAACTTTCTTTCTTTTCCTTCACTTGGACCCTGAATCTTTGACTTGTTGCCAGATCTTTACCATTCTTTTTCTATATCCTCATAGTTTACGGTTGCTCCTCAGACAGCACTGCAGTGTAAGTTGGTTGTCTTCTCTAGTCCATGTTTTCTATTTACGTTTCTGATTTGTGTGGTTCCTTGGATTGTCGTTCGTGTTCCTGAAAAAAAAAGGCCAACATTCGAAGGATGACCATCGGGTCCCCCATGTTTGCTATCTGGATAGCACCTGCCGATCCTGACACCCATGCCTGTTGCCTGTGTCCCAGGTTGCGTTATATTTTGATTCGACATTTTTATCGCGGCTGGTATACCAGACCCAGGGATTGTTTAAAATCTGCGCACTTGATACCGCCGTGACCTAAATTTCTTAAATAAGAGAATTCTTACGTGGGTCACACAAAGAAAAAAAAACAAAACAAAACTTGATTACTAAATTAACCTCACCAGTAATCACTACACTTGTAGATGAGTAGCACTAGTTTCCCGACTGAACTGTTTAATTCTGGCCGTTGCCTGGTAGGGTTCATCCACCCAGTATCTGGTAAAGTACTCCGTTAGCCCATCGAAGGGTTCTTCCGCCATAGTTCACAACCTCCAAGCTGCTTCCCATGGTTTCTGAGATTTGGCTTGTAGGAGTAGGAAAAAACACCTGAACATTGAATAAATTTAAACCTACAATAAATCCGTAGTTAATCTTTGTTAAAACTATTGGGGATTATTGTGAGTCCTGGCCTATTTACTGGCATTGCAGTGCCGGTATCAAGACATATGCAAATTAAAGCACAGTGCCAGCGGGAACTACTTATTGCTGAGATTAATCCCCGAGGAAGGATTAGTGCCTTCTTGTTCATATATCATATCTGGTACCAGACACTATGTAATCTAACCTTATTTACAGATATTGGCAATGTAGAAAATATTAGAATTTTATACTAGCTCATCTATTCACAGACACACTCCACAGAATTAGAGACACATTTTTCGCCAAACTTGAAGTAATGCATTTGACTTTCTTTTAAATTATTCACCTGGAAAAATAAACTTCAAATCAAAATTCATATGTTTATTTAAATAGCATATAATGTTCAGCAATGATATTACAGTGGAGGGCAAAATAAAATCTAACACATGCATTTAAAGTCAGTTTAGTTAAAAAGACTTCTACCCTCAGTCATTCTTCTCTTTTAAAGCACCTGTCAGTGATTTACTTTTTTGGTTTAGGTTACTTGATTTTCGGAGTATATTCGACACCCTTTGGGCGTAGAGCGATTTAATAAGAGTTAGAGACAGATTTTTTTTCAAAATAAAATAAGGCATTTAACTTACTTTTAAAATTATTCACCGGGAAAAATAGACTTCAAATTAAGATCCGTCTTTTTAAATAGCATATAAGGTTCAGCAAACATTTTACATTTGTGGACAAAATAAAATCTAACACATGCATTTAAAGACAGTCTAGTTAAAAGGACTACTAACCTCAGTTATTCTTCTTTTTTAAAGGACAAGTCAATGATTTACTTTTTTGGTTTATTATTATCATTATTTACACTCAATGCGAGTGTGTCATACTAATTTTAACTGCTGTTTGTTTTTTCCGGAATTCTGAACGGTAGCAAATCCCCAATGGTTTCCTGCACACTTCTAAGTATTCCGACTTATTTTGACAGTGTTGTCGTCTGGATAGTCTCGAATCTTCCTCACATTTTTGGTTCTTCCAGTCTCCTTTCCAGGCCATTGTGGACTGTATAAAGGGCACTAACTAAAAATAGTATCAGTCTCACCTATTTCATCGCAGTTTTAGTTCTCTGACAAGATCCAAGTAAATTGTTCATGTTTTCGCTTTCTTTATGTTTACTCGATGATTATGCTGTAACAACAACATGCATTTGATAACAAGATATTTTCTTCTTATCAAATAATAAATGGTCCTGTCTCATTCCCTCTATTTGATGATGCGTTTTTATCCGAAGATCGTTGAGAATTTTATACGTCACATTTTAAGGAGATTTTCTGGTTTGTACAGATGCCTTTATCAGTATGGCTAATTGACAAGCCGATTTTAAATCCCAGACAAGGCTGTTTAACTTCGCGCTAACCATCTGGGGGAAAGCACGAACCAATCTCTTCTTCTTACTATATCTATGGGCCAAGTATTTGAAAAAACTGGGCTCACAAGATCTGTAGGGCAACCAATCTGGAAGATAAAAAAACTCAGTCATGGGTAATATAGGTCTGAAAAACTGTAGCACATAGAATTCTCCAGCCATCAGCTCATCGGAAGGTATTATCAGAAATCTTTCACTATCCTCAAACTACTACAAACTGACATAAATAATTCTTTCATATAGGTAGCATCGATGCTACCAGTTATATCCAATTCATACTTCCCATCTCTTATACTCTCTCTCTCTCTCTCTCTCTCTCTCTCTCTCTCTTTCTCTCAATATATATATATATATATATTTATATATATATATATAAGTAGTGACTCCAGGGTTACAACTTTCCGTCTTTGCCCGAAAATCTACCCACTCAAATCTATTTATTTAAAAGCCCTTATAATTCTCCCGGAACATAATAATGATATGCAAAGAAAAAAACTTGGGTGGTCATTTCGGCCCCATGAAAAACCACACTAAAAGCAACGGAAATATTTCTACTGACTTAGACGAATAGATTTATGAATGACATAATAAAAATAGACTTTTAAAATCTCAAATATATTTTAATCTCCGTTTTCAAAGAATGTCTGTAAAGGATATTTTCCATCGATTGCACGAGAGATTTTTAATAAATCTACATCGGTCCTAAAAGATTTCAGTTGTATTTAACTTATTTGTATGTTTTTTGCGTGCGCATGTGTATGTTTGAGGGTCTGTGATTCGTTCCGCTAACGCAAATAGGGAGCAGTTAACATTATACTACTTCTTGTCTTAGTGGTTCCCAATTTAAATCACCCATCCGACTCAACTGAGAGGATGCTATGAGAAATAGAATTCGATCTGTTTTTGTTAGAGAATTTTTACAGACTTACTTAAATTCTGGAACTGTTTTGCTCTCCTGATTAAAATCATCCAATCAGAGTCAAGTTTTCATTTTGCATCGGTTTCATCACACATCAATCACACTATATGACCCAATGATTTTTCGACAACGTTTTAAACCATTCGAAACTACTTGCCAAATAATATATTTCGCCAATCTATTATTTAGCACTCACAGACATACACACACACACACACACACACACACACACACACACACACACACACACACACACACAGACGCACACGCGTGTGTGTGTGCCTCTGTGTGTGTGTGTGTGTCTGTTAATATAGATGATTAATGCTATTCGTTTATCCTCTTTACGACATTTAACTACTTAATTCTTGATTTCTTCAATCTAAACGATTAAATATACATTTTCTTTGGCAATTGCATCATATTATTCGAGCTACCTCATTTAGCTATCCTATTTATCTTCTTTTCAGCTTCTTGGAACACATCGGTAAGACGATTGCTTGGGTGAAAGACAATTTCCTACAACTGCGCATTCAGACGAAGATGAGACAGAGAGTAAAAGGACATTTCTGCAGCATAAGTTCGTAATTTTGAACGAGCAGCGTCTGCCAGCAATTTAGCATTAACTCTCAAACAGAACTTACGTGCAAAATACATTTTCGAAAACTTTGGAGTAGTTTTCCAATCTAACGACTTGAAATTCAATCAATAAAAATATTTCAGTTGGCAAAATTGGAACTTTAACATTCACATCAAAGACTGAAAGCTTTTCCGCCTGGATATGATTCGATGTGTGATAGAACATTTTGAGAGACGGGTATATTTTTCTCGTAAGATTGGGTTGATAATAAAATTATATATATATATATATATATATATATATATATATATATATATATATATATATATATATATATATCTGTGTTAAAAAAATTATATTAGGGAGCAGATTTGTGGGACAAATAAAATGGGAACACTAATAAATAAGTTATTAAAAAAGCCATCTACGTAAAAAAAGACAAGTTGACAGACACCAGCATCTCTTCAAGTGGACTAGCTGTAACAGGTTATGCTTGATGTAGCCGCTGTCTGGTTTTTCAGATGAGAACATCTAAGTGATGAAGGCGGCAGGCCATATAACCCACATAAGGTGAAAGTGGATTCAGCGAAGTCATATATATATATAGTCATCCACAGACAGATCTGTTTCGTTTTATCAGAACTCATCAGTGTGGCTAAACATACTAGCTTCCCGTAGCTGGAATCGAAACCCGGCTGACTCAAACGCCAATCCAAGACTCTACCCCTCAGCCATGAGAAACCAGCAGCAGCGAAGTAAATTTTAAACGGTTATGAATCAAAATTACTATTGTTTACATACATCGGCTTAACGGCTATCGAGAGCTCAATTCATAAATAAAGAGACTTGCAATAAACGCTAATGGCAACGTTATTACTTCATTCACTAGAGAACTCAACCCTAAGGGTGTAGGGGGTTTATATATATAGAGTCATACGAGGTGCCTTCAATAGGTTTCAAGACTTTTTGGTGCGGGCAGTTAAAATTGTCGTAGACTCTTAAAAATTTGACTAAGTTATTGCTATACATCTTATGAGATGATTGGCCACTTTGTATGATTTCAGGTTCAAATGAATAGCTACTGCAGGAACTGGAATGCACCCTACTAAAGGCTGATTGTCACAGCTGGTGACCTTCAAAAATGCAATCTGAAGTTGAGGACACTTTAGAAGAACGATTAGCAATAAAATGTTGTTTTAAACTTGGATTAAATGCCACAGAAACGTATGGAATGCTTCAGACTGCTTTTGGAGCATCTTGCATGACTCGATATTCGGTTTTTGAGTGGCATAAGAGATTCAAGGAAGGCAGGGAGTCAAAGGGTTAGGGTTAGGGTTACTCTGTTGAGGTTTTAAGGGAGTTCAGGAAGAGATTCCTTGGGAAGAGGCCAGCACACTTCTAATTTGGTCAGCGGCATTTCCACCAGGACAATGCACCAGTCCACAACTCCATCCTTGTCACTGACTATTTGACCAAGATAGGCATCAAGACAGTTCTTATTTCTTCCTATAGTCCAGACCTTGCTCCCTGTGACTTTTGGTTATTCCCGAAGCTCAGAGGCTGTTGTTATGGGACAAATGAGGAGATGAAAGAGCCTGTGACGAAGGTCATTGATACGCTAACATAAAATGACTTCCTGGGACCTTCCAGAAGTTGTTGGAACGGTACAACAAGTGCATTGCAGCCGGTGGATATTATTTCAATGGGGACTAGAGCTTCATTTGTATCCGATCAATAAAAGTGCCCATACGAAAAAAATCTGGAAACTTATTTAATGATTATCGTATATATATATATATATATATATATATCATCTTGAAGTTTCAGCACGGATATCCCTGACAGTCTCTCGCTACCCCTCCTTATCATCCATTGCTTCCGGTAGGTCTTCAGGGATACATCCCGTATCTACACAGAGCTGCTGTATGTAGGAAACACACACACACACGCATGCACACACACACACACATATATATATATATATTTCTTATTTATTTTCTTATTGGATCTAATGAAGTCCTGTTAAAAATATTTTAGTGTCTTTGATTCATATCAATGCTCTTAACAAGATGGAAATAAATTTATTGTCCTAATGTGAGCAAATATAGTTTTTTTTCTTAAAATAATATGAGTTGCTCTGTGAATTCATTTGCATTGAGCTGTTTAGTAGGAATATTTACATATTCGAAATTTGAATAATTTATTTGTCCTGACGGAATTGTTTCCTACTCCAGATTTACTGGATTGAAGAATAACTTATACACACACATATATATATATATATATATATATATATATATATATATATATATATATCACGGATTTCGTGATTCAGTCTCTTTTACAAACCGATGGTGTGAGGAGGAATGGAAAACTTTCGTGCAAACGAAGAAGTCGGGACGAATCAAAGATTTGAAAAATGCTCGCTAAAAGAACGAAGAACCAGCCATTCGATGTGTGAGTTGACCATTACTTCTTGCTACCTACGTCCTCACAGATGGAGGGAATAAAGCAACAAAGGTCCTAATGATCAAAGGAGTTGTGCTTTTCCTTTTCTATTCGATTTCTTATCGATTACCGGCATATCAGTCAACGGTTACTATTCATTATAGGTTTATTTCTATTAGGGTTAAAATTCTAAGTTATGACACTGTTTTGCATCAACTTTTGTCTATTACATTTTGGAGAGAATCGAAGAAAAAAGTATATTTCTAAAAATTAAGAAGATTTTTTCACCCCAGATCGATGACTACGTGGTTTTATGTCGAATGAACAATCCTGCTTTATTGAATACAGGGAAGGTTTTCATGTAAAAAATGTAAAAACATATATTCCTCACGTGGAAGTGATTCGGATCAGATACGATTCTCTAAATATAGACAATGATCGGAAGAAATTTATATGTTCGTAAACCAACAAATGGCAACAATTATGGGATAAAAATCCCCACACTAAGCTCTTTCAAATACGACCAATTTTAAAAGAAAGGAAGGTGGATCCTTATAATACTAGAAGAGAAGAAACTTCCCTTTCTCGACTACGCATTGGACACACTCGACTGACTCACTCCTTCATTCTTAAAGAAGAACCACCTCCAAAGTGTCCATGTGGAAACCAATACTCAATCAACCACATTTTGATATAATGCACAAAACGAGGAAAAGTTTTTATAAGGCGAACAGCATGAAGGAACTACTTTAAAAAATTGCTCTCAAAAACATAATCAACTTCTTAAAAACAATTGGCCTCCTATTAAAGATATAGACTATGTTACTAACACCTTCGACCATCAAGTTTATACAAACAAAAAGCTTTGACATTTATATATACACACACAAACATATCAGAATTTAACACTCAATGACCCTTAAGAGTTCAATTTGCCATAAAACCCAACCATCAGCCTGTAATATAATGGCCGAGGGACTTCGTTTTATATATCTTGCTTTTCGGTTTAGTTAGGTGCAAACTTGAGCACAGGTGTTGACGCACGGCAGGGGATGTGTCGTTCACAGATGTCAAAATAAAAATCCCAGATAGAAAGGTTGACCAGTTGATTTGAATGACGTCATGCACCGGAAGCACACGCGGAGGATTTTGGGGATTTTGAAAAAGTCAGTTAGTTGAGAACTAGACGCCGAACAAAAAGGGTGACTTTCGCTTGCTCGCGAGGCCTTGTGGCTTGTGCCGCACGTGATGAGGGGCAGATGTAAAAGTCATCAAAGAAAGACTGTGCATCTCTCTTCCTTATGTCGAAACCTTTAACTCAAAGGTAATAAAAGGTTTCGTACCTAAACTAAGAAGTCGTTACGTGATTTTCGTATTTCGGGATTCCTATGTTCTATGTATATATGTTTTGAACATTCTATGTACGTTTCACATATCCAGATCATGGTTATGTTACAAACCTAAACATTTGCATTTACAAATTATATATACAATATATGTGTAAAAAGGCTCTGGCATTAAATAACCTATAGAGGTTGATATGTCATTAAACCTAACCAACCAACCAACGTATGTAATTCAAGGTCGGTTGGTTGGTTAATTGATTGGAATGTATGGCATATAAACATTTGTATGTTATATAATGCCAAATACATTTTCATATAAATAGCCAGTTCTATTTCAAACAAAACAGTTTAGCACGAGTACACAGTTTAATTGTCAAAAACATTTCTATTTCAAGCTATTCAGTTGAGTCAATTAGTTCTAATTCAATGCAGTTGTTGTACCATTCCAACGACAACTGGAAGACCCCAGGAAGTCCTCTTGTGTGAGCGTATCAATGACCTTCGTCACAGCCTCTTTCATCTCCTCAATTGTCACATAATGACAGCCTCTGAGCTTAGGGAATAACCAAAAGTCACAGGGAGCAAGGTCTGGACTATAGGGAGGGTGATGAACTGTCTTGATGCCCATCTTGCTCAAATAGTCAGTGACAAGGATGGAGTTGTGGACTGGTGCATTGTCCTGGTGGAAATCCCACTGACCCGATTCGAAGAGTTCTGGCCTCTTCCCAATGAATCTCTTCCTGAATTCCCTCAACATAGTATTTCTTGTTGATTGTCTGTCCAGTGGGAACCCAGTGCATGTAGATCATGTCAGTGTTTTCCAAAAAAGGGATCATCAAAATTTGTTTGGTGGGTTTTCTCTGTCTGGCCTTCTTGGATCTGCGAGAGCCAGCATCCTTCCACTGGGAACCCTGTCTCTTGGTGTCTGGGTCATAGCAGAAGATGCAGCTTTCATCGCATGGCATTTTTACCAAGTTTAAAACACAATTTTATTGCATATAATTCTTCTAAAGTCACGATTGCATTTTTGAAATTCACCAGCTGTGACAATCAGGTTTTAGTAGGGTGTATTCCAATTCCTGCTGTAGCTTTTAATTTGAACCTGAAATCATAAAATTTAATCAGTCGTCTCATCAGATGTATAGCAATAACATAATGAATTTTCAAGAGTCTACGACAATTTTAAATGCTTGTAAAAAAAGCATGGAATGTTATTGAATATACTATGTATGTATAGATAATTATTAAAGGACAGAAGTAATGACATTTTTGTGTGAGACAAATTTTTATACCAGGACAAGTTGTCTCATTTTAATAATGGTATTCATTAAAATTAAACGTAGATGACGCTGTAAATATATTCAGGTCAGACTATCTATTAATCTGTAACTATCTCAAAATAAATCGACTTTCAAAGAACGTGAATAAATAAAAAACATTACTAAGTAAAGAGTATGTTGTAATTATAATGAAGTTGGTCATATATTTAGTTATTGCTGAAATTATTCATGGAAGGATAGTTGAATGTAAAAACTAGATTTACAAAAACAGGATATGCAAAGGTGGATTCAATAAATTTCAATACATATAGGAGAGTGTATAGTCATGTATGAGGTAATGGATATTAAATGTGTAAATGGTGACAATAGTTCTCAAGATTGCATAACGATTTTATTTGTATTCAGGCACTGTTAATAAAAGAAAAACCTATAAAGACGTAAAGCAAAGTAAAATGATTGGACCACAGAAACACACACACACAAACACACACACACACACACACACACACATATATATATATATATATACATGTGTGTGTGTGTGTGAGAGAGAGAGAGAGAGAGAGAGATAGCTTGTGGTGGAGAATAAGCAAGAATAAAAATAATCGATGCCTTGAGACCGGACAAAAACATGCACATTATATGGAATATGTTTCATGACTAATGGATTTTGATATTTTTTCGACGATAGGTTTTTAAAATATTTCACATCATTAACAACCAGTCTGTTCTATATGAATTCACGGAAGCCTCAAGCCAATTTCCAATATCTGGTAGATTATTAGACAACAGATATATTGTTCATAGACAAAAGTAAGCATATTCATATTTCGCACGCATATACACGTAACTAAATAAATGAAAATTATCATCAGTCAAAGCATAAAAAGAAGATCGTCTTTTTTTTTTTAAGTTATTTTATTCATTGTTAGTGCAGAGTTGAATTTTAATCAGATAAGTTGGCAAATAAAGAGAAAGAATCAGATAACTAAAAATGATTATAAAGAAAATGTCAGATCCAGCTGCATGGATAGAACTAAATACCTTTTGAAAGTCAATTGTTTAACATTGTGAGATATTAGGCCTCTTTTAAAAAGACTAAAAAGGAAAAATATAACAATGATGGTCAAAAGTCACTTATCGTTACTACAAAAACGAATTAGGAAAATTGATAATATAATCATAAACTCCCACTTTAATAACAGAAGATATGCCAATAGTATATCATTGTCAAAACATGTATGGCTAATAGTAGATGAAACAGACAAATCTATCTCAAACAACAAAAAAAATGAATGTTGTAGAAAAAAGCACAAGTTCACAAAGAGGGTAACAATAGCTGCATATTTCGTTTAGAGGGGAAATTATGCATTCAAGAACATTCTGAAAACAAATTGCTTAACAATAGATACGAATTGATATATTAATCAATTTTTATGTGGCATTTACCACCTGAATTAATTCATATCTTTTCTCCATAATTTAGACAGACATACTACTACTACAACTACTACTAAATATATATATATATATATATATATATATATATATATATATGTGTGTGTGTGTGTGTGTGTGTGTGTGTGTAGGCGCGTCTGTACGTCAGTTTGCGTGCGTGCGTGCGTGCGCATTTGCGTATATCTTCCCCAAGTTTGAGTGTCACGTGTATTTCGATTTTAATATGTGACGTTATACCTCCATATAATTACGAGAGATTTGTTAGTGCTCTCTCATTCTCTCTCTCTCTCTCTCTCTCTCCCTCTCTCTCTCTGCAGGTTGACGTGTGTGTACATCACATGAAAGTTAAATCCACCAGTCTCTTGTTTGATAATATGCAATTTTTCTGGCTTTTATAACTGTTCAAGCAGATTTTCTTGCAATGTTTTCCCATTTGCATTAATGGTTTGCTTTGCTTTGCTTTTATAGCACATCAACCATTATAGGTTATTTAAAGCCAAATCCTTTTTACACATATATATTAATTATATGATTAAGCTTTTCAAAACTAGTTTGAGCTCATTTTTGTTCACCCAGTTAAATGATTTCACTTATATCTAATACAAATACATAATTAAAATGTAAAAAAATGTTCTATTTCAAACAATTCAGTTCACCATCAGTAGATAATTTTTGTTTAAACATAGTCTTTTGTTTAAATACAGTTTCTGTATGAACACAGTTAAATGTAAAAACGGTTCTATTTCAAGCAATTTACGTTCGCGTAAGTTCACGGTTTAGTTCTATTTGACTCATAGATAGGAGCTTATCAGGTGCTCCCACTCCGAGTCAGAGTGAACCAGAGAGCAATTGCAATGAAGTGGTACACAGTATTTTCCAAAGCTCCTGCATTACTGAAGCTTCACCATAAGATAGTTGAGGGTCATATGCAGGACACTTGATAGGAGAGTCTTTCCCATCTGTAGTGGTGCCATCGGTGCATTCTACAGGCCCAACAAACTGGGTCACATTTTTGCTGTTATGATATTCATAAACAAACTATACATTATTCACCTCTTAAAATTCTGCTTTGGTGGAGGCTTGTCGTTTTTATTTGTTTTTTGTTTTGTTTATTTTTTTTGTAAGTTTGGTTTAGATTCATCCCTTAAGTGTTTGGATAGTGTGACGGCAAATTAAAATAAAAAGATCCCTGGAGGAGCAACCATTTAAAAGCGTATGGGAACTGGTGCATTTAAATATTGTTATCACCAAGCGGGGTGTTTATTTTTCTTGCACGTGTGAAGACGGGGCGGTTTGGCATGTGATCCCTCATAGAAAAAGTCCTTGTTCAGAGTCCTTTCTCGGGCATATAAGAACTGGCATATCATGTGGGGGTTAATTTGTAGCTAGACTGACCGCCGCTGGTAAGGGGTTTCCAAATTTCACATTACACACACACCCACCAGGCCACTAGCTCTTCCTACCCCTAGATTAAGGAAGTCATGGTCCTATAGGTTTTGATATAATAGTATTAACTACAGTAGTCGACAACTCCGGTTTCCTGTATAATATTTTAAAAGGAAAGAATAGGACAATTTAGGCGAGAATAACATAAGGCGAAAGAAGCTGAAAAAAGAAACATGAAAAAAGCAACTTGACAGCAGAGGACACAATGAACAACTTCAACACGTGGGTGGGACATTAAAATATAACAATCTTTTTAATATACACGCGGACACACATATTCAACATATCGGCTATATTATCAGCAGATAATTCATAACTATAAATGCCTTTCTTCCTTTTCTTCTTTTCTTTCGTTTTTCTTTAAATTGAGAGAGAGAGAGAGAGAGAGAGAGTATATAATTGGGTGTAGGGAGAAACAGTCTGAATGTTTTCTTATCTTTTCGACGGGTTCCTTTTGAGAGTATTTTCTCTTTTACGGGCTGACGGACTTTATATTATATATAGCTCAGGCTTGAAGGTAAGGTTACTCCTTGTCCAAGATACTTTCCGTCTTCTCCCGGTGATTTCGGCGGTAGTTTCACTATATCTTATCACTTCAACTACTGTCTCAAAATCCCGGTGCTGGTGCTTCGCCCGGGGTTTGGCGCGAGATTCGACGATTCACGACGACATCTCTCTTCAAAACTAATATTCTTTACCCCTATTTCCGCTGACGGAAGATGGGGGCTATTTCCGCTTTGGGATTCTAGCCAATCATTTAGCTTCTATCTTCTTCTCCCCCTGCCAAGCGATTCGTTTGGACTACTATATATCCCTATACCCCATTCTTTATCCATCCGGTCACAGAGTGCAAACATCAGTTGGTTTTCATTCTGAGCTGGATTCGTTACTTCGACCGAAAGGGATTGACCTAGATTCCTATCCCTCTCTTAACGGTCACTCTTTGGCGGCCTGCTAATTCAAACCCAGAGGGATTGTAGAAATTCCTTATTTATCTCTTCTCAGTGGTAGACCACGTGACAATAGCGACTTATTTTGATTACAATGTTCGAATAGTGTAGAGGTTAAGTAAAAGTAATACCCAATGACATCCGCTTTGATTAACTCATATCACCAGTAAAAAATCCTTTTTAGACGAGAATTAGCTTTTCATAAAAAAATTGTAGTATTTTACTACTTGATAGAAGTAATTGTAAGTTGCATTGATCGTGACCCTTTTGTACAGATTTGAAGGAAAACATTTCTGCAATATTTTGTACATAAACTTCTGCTTGATAATGTGGGTAAAAGTTGCAAATTCATTTGGTATAAATTAACATCATAATAAACAATGTGATTACTGTTAATATTTGGGCAATTATGCATCTATGATGAGGAATGTGGTGTTTAAGAAACGTTATCAAAACACATAAAATAAATTCTTCACATAACATTCATCATTGATGTACGTTACTGTCATCTCCAATTCCCTTCTAGTTGCGCTTCATTTCATTCCTACTGTATTTATTCTCGGCACACACACACACACACGCACACACACACACACACACACACATATATATATATATATATATATATATATATATATATATATATGTAATATCCAGTCAGCGTCCAAAGACAGTATGTGTGGCTTATTCTTTTATAGAATATATGAGGAATATCATATAAATCTATGTGAGTGCTCAATGTATGGCAATTGTTAATCCCTTATTCCTTCGTAGGGATATAACAAAATTCACATTCAGAGCCGATATAGTGTAATCGGATGGAAACTCAAACTTTGTTAAATTATGAATTTATTTCGGGGGAGAATATAACTATACTCTCCTCTCGTCAGATGACTTTTTACATGCTTTTCCTGTTTCTTGATGTTCTAACACCTAATATGTTGACCCCCTCTGCCCTCACCTGTGAATTTTATTTTTTTAATTCATTTTTTTTTAATTCTTTTTTTAAAAGAGTTGACCTATAAAGTCGTATGTAAAGGACCTCTAGGACAACGAAATGTTGTTTTGTCCTAACTTTATGCTAGACACTAAAGCACTGGGGCTGTAAAATACAACGACTGCTTCTCTGCAGAGGGGTAAGACTCTCCCCAACGTGTGTCCTGGATATGACACTAAACAATCTGATGGTGAGGTTCCAGTGATGCGGGAGCTTTGGGGAATGCATATTATTCCTTTATTGTCATCACTCCCAGGTCCACACTGGCCCGGAGTGGTAGCACCTGATACACGCGGACACACATGGGTTAAATAGAACTAAACAGTGGTTTCTTGAATTTACTGATTTTTGGATTTAAACGGCGTACTTATGCTAAACTGAATTGTTCGAAAAAGAATTGTTTTGACCAGTAAACTGTGTACTAATGCAACACTGAATTATTGGAAATAACACTTTTTTTGACATTTAATTATGTGTAAAGTCTAGTCGGCTGGGGCTGCAGAATACACCAACTGCACCTGTGCAGAAATGTAAGACCCCCACCCCCGCAATGATTGTCCTGATATGACACTAAACAATTTAATGGTGAGGTTCAAGTGATGCCGAGGATTTGGGGAATGGGGAATTCACTTTAACTGCCATTGCTCCCAGGTCGTCTCTGGCCTGGAATGGTAGCACCTGATAGGGCCCTATCTATGGTTTGAATAGAACTAACAGCATACTTATGCTAAACTGAATTGTTTGAATTAGAACTGTTTGACTAAAGGGAATATCTTGAAGAAGAAAAGTTTTTGACAATTAAACTGCACTTACATTTAAACTGCGTGCTTATGCTAAACTATACTGTCTAAAATGGAACTCTTTTTGACATTGAAACTGTACTTACACTAAACTGAATTGTTATATATCAAACTGTATGTAAACAAAATTACCTGAATTAGAATTGTTTAAAAAAATTGAATAGTTTGAAATCGAAGTGTTTTTGACAATTAAAATGTGTACTCATGCGAAACTGAATAGTTTGAAATAGAACTGACTATTTGTATAAAAATAGATTTGACGTTAAATGGTTGGTATCCCAACCAACCAACCAAGTAACCAAACAACAAATGCAGTCATCGTCATAATCAACTGCATAGCTATTTATAGCATTCAAATGATCGCAGATGGCAGAATCGAGCTATTTTGAATGCCAGGATATTGTGCAGTATTACTGGGATATCTGTCAGGTGAAAGGGCCCTTGCGATTCCAATTTTTTATTTTTCATATATTGCTATCTCCTTAATTGCATATGTTTCTTAGAATTTGTCTGTTTAAATTTGTATGTAGCCATTGGTTAAACAGAAATATGACTTTTTTACATGGATAGCTTTGCTCTTAAATAACCCGCAAACGTTGACTAGGCATTAAACAAAAATACCCATCCAAAACAAACCACACACACACACACACACACACACACACACACACACACACACACACACACATGCGTGTGTGTGTGTGTGTGTCTGTGCATGTGTAAAGAAAAGAGAGAATTTGCAAGAGAAAACGGAAGAGTACTAGAGTGGGAGAGCGGGCGTTTGAAAGAGACAGATAGAGCGAATTTTCAAACATTATCTATTAAACCTATTGGCTATTTACTATTTACACTTTTGCAATCAAAAATAAAGCTGCTGCACATGTGCAACCTAAAATTAAACTGCATAAACACGGAACTAATAAGACAAGTTTCACATGTGTAACCAATGATACGACTGCAATGTATGTACAACCAATAAAAACTGCTAAATGGGTGGAACTAATTCTAAAACTGGTAAATAAGTTTAAACAGTTATGAAACTGCTAAATGTTAATACAACTACAACGCATATGCAACCTTTTATAAAACAGCTAAACACGTGTAATAAATGATAAAACTGCAATAGATGTGCAACCAGTGAAAAACTGCTGTACGTATGTATCCAATAAGAAAACTGATATAGATATATAATAAATAAAATTTTTTACACATGTGTAACCATAGAAAAAAACCAGTCAACACGTTTAACTAATAATGAATAGCTTTGGAAATAAATAACCCAAGAAGATTGATATGCTATAAAGCAAAGTAAACAATAAAACCATACGGAACCTAACCATAAAACTGTTTGACATGTGCATCCAATGATGAAACTGTGACTTGTGTAAATAAATGTGAAACCTTGTGTTTTTTCTGACTACTACATATTTGTATTTTAGATCTGTCGGTCATCAGATGTAATCTTCAAGTAAATATGTTAGGAATATATCACTAAATCCCCTACAACTACATACAGTATCGTAATGGACTGCTCCGATTGTTTTGGGGATAGATGTATAAACATCAAAATAAATCCAGTAACTTGATAACTCTAAGTCATGATGCTTATTCATTGTTATTTTGTAGAAACAAGGATATGTCAGAAATTTTTGGCGCACATTGGTATATATATATATATATATATATATATATATATATATATATATATATATATATATATATATAGGGTCAGGCAAAATGATCTGACACATTTGTAGGTTTCACCTAATTTAAATCAGTGCGATTTTTTACTCTGGGGATACCTCAAGTCAAAGGTATACAGTAATCGCGCTCAATCTATTGAACAACTTAATGATGCAATTCGTCAAATTACCGCCATTCCACATGAAATGACCCACCGAGTTATTGATAACTTTCGTGAACTCCTTCGACAGGGTGTAGACAATAACGGATCCCATTTGACTGATTTAATTTTCAAAACCTAATGAAACAGAATGGCATTATATGTACTTTTCGAAAATAAAAACACCTTTTTGTTTCTTTACTTTATTTGTCTTTTAGTAAACCTACAAATGTGTCAGATCATTTTGCCTGACACTGTATATATATATATATAAATATAAATATATATATATATATATATATATATATATATATATATATATATATATATAAGATTAATCATTATTAAAAGATGTCCAGGTTCGTTTTATCCTGACTTAGAGACAAAAGTTATATTCATCGCTGTTGGAAGATCTAATAATTAAATGAAACAGGTAGAATTGCAAGCTTGATTACCTTTATTTTCCACACTTGATGTCTACTCCTGCGTTATAACTTTTCCTGCAAATATTCATCATTCACCAACGAAGTTAATTAATATACGTTGCCAAATAATGGACCTCAATTTTGTGCACACGTTAATCAGATTTTTTTAAAATTGTAGTGAATAATTTTTAAAAATAGAACCTCAGATTAGTTAGAGAAGGAGAGCAAAAGAGGGCTTTCATTTAAATATCATCCCGCGGGGTAGGTTTATCACATGGCTTTTTTTTAAACAAAGGATGCGACATGTTTCTGCATACAGACAAGGCCAAGTACATTCCAAGTGCATTGAATAAATTTCAACAGTAGCAGTGGTTCTTCCTGCCATGAAGTGAGCCTCATGACTACCTGATAGAATGAAAGTTTTCCGACATTTGTATTTCTACTCATGACCTTTTAATGATTGCATGTATTCCATTTTCATGTAATTTAGGTATGATTAAAAGTAACTCGTACATATATATATATATATATATATATAGTCATCCACAGACAGACTGTTTCGTTTTATCAGAACTCTTCAGTGTGGCTAGACACGCAGCAGGCTCGAAGCCGGGATCGAAACCCGTCCAACTTAACGTTACGGTCCACCAAGCGGACCACGTTGGCTAAGGGAATTTTAAGATGTTTTTATTTTTAGAAACAGCAGCAGCAGCCTTTGTATACTTTTTTTTTTTTATACCCTATCGGCTACCAGAGTGCTCAATTCTTTCGAAGAGCTTTGCATTACGCTAGCGGCGGCCGGCAATTCCTTCGCCAAAGAGCTCAAGCCCCACGGGGGAGTATATATATATATATATATAATGTTGGGAGGAGTAAATTTTTGCCATTTAAAATAATTAATTACACGCATGCGTGTTACTTGTTTTAGGAGGCTTAACTCTTCCTATTACATTCCCCTTCTTTGTTTAAGGAATCCACGTGACGTAATGATGAAAGTTTTGGAATGTATCTTTGAAGCCAATAAATTCCAACTGTAGTCCTAATTTTTTAAAAACATTTACAGTAATCTTTTTGGGAAAGGCATGAAACCATTTCTCTCTCAAATGTGGGTTAAATAGTATCAGAGCTATTCTTCAAAATTGATTGTTTTGGTGTTTTATAACCAAATAAGATTATTATCTTTTCAAACGACTGAACCAAACTTTGATGATGTTATATAGGACGCATTTGATTAACCAACAAAACTCTGTTCTTTAACAAAGAAGAACTGAAACAAGGATAAAGGAAACATTTACCAATTTAAACAAAAGGTCCGTCGCAAATACTTATAAAAGATTCCAAAATCGACTGGTAGCCGTAGTTGATGTGATGTCCGATAGGCTATCGATATCTGTCCATGTCTTTGCAAAGTGCGTGTCGATGTCTGTCAGGGTTGATGAGACACTGCTTCCTATGTAGGTGAACTTGTCTCATTATATATATATATATATATATATATGTATATATATATATATATATATATGTCAGTTTTTATATATATTTTATTGCATGGATGCATATCAGCCACCACTGGTTTCATGCCATCTTTAACGAAAATTATCAGGCAGAAAAAGAAAGATTTTCTTTAAATAGAAAAAATCGAAAAGATATAATCCAAATAATTTTACTTGAGAAATACGAAACATCATACGCACACGCACACACAAAAGACACGTCTTTTGTGTGTGTATGTGTGCGTATGATGATACATGCACCGTGTGGCAGATTTGAGGTTGTCTCATGGTTATATACGTTGTGATGTGTTGTGAAAGATGGCAGAAGTCGAGAGACAGTTGGAGATTTGGCTGAATAATTTTCTTATTTTGTGCAGTGATGATATTAGTAAAGGGACAAAGTTATCATCATCATTGCATTATGAAAAAAACGAATTTTATATATTCATAAATTCAGAAAGAGACAAACACAAATTGTTGCTATATATATATATATATATATATATATATATATATATTAGAAACGATCAAGAAACTAACACTCCTGTAAGTTGGAACTTACAATACATTGATCATATCATTGAAAAGTGGTAAGACCACCTGCAAAATTTTTGTTCTGGTTTTGATAGTAAAATGCATCTGGTGGTGACGTTCTAGTTCTGGAGTTCAGCCATTACTCCCAACTCAACTCTGACTCGGAGTGGAAGTGACTGTTACGGTTTAATTGATTGGTCAAATAGATATAATTTGTATTTGATAAGAATATCTGATATCCTAATGTATACAAAAATCGTGAAGAAACGTCATTAAAATACGAATAGAAGCGTAAAATGCCCTTGTCAAAAAATGACCCAAGATAGGTTGACATGACTTTAAAATCAATTAAACAATCAATCAAAATGTACCAAAACTGAAGCGTTAATGTTTTTTTTTTTCAATCTTAAAATCTTATTAAAGATTTTCGAAGAACTTAAAAAGTTTCTCGTAATTTTGTGCAAACGAATAATCATTAAAAACATGAAATTGAAAAGAGATAGAAATGGAACTTTAAAATTAATTCGGTGTTCAATTAAGCTAGTAGAAGTGAATCAAATTCGGTAGTAAATAATGCATAAAACGTTTAAGTGCCTTTTATTAAAAAAACAATATTTGTGATTACAATTAAATACGTAAAAAGGAAAGAAATTTTTGCATTAACTTGGCCCTAAGAAGTTGGATAAATGAACGAAAATAATTGAAGATAGGTATGTACGCTATTTTATTTTTGTCTTTTTTATTGATATATGTCTACTAAATCTTGTTGATAAACAAAAAGACATTGTCTCAAAATTAAAAACCTTTTAAATCTTCTACAATAAAATGCATAATGATTGTGAGTCTGGAGAAAATGGGACTGATTGATGCAGTTCTATCACGAAATGACACATGATTAAACTAATTTTTTTTCTCAGACGCTTTTACTTATTAAGATGTTGGTAGATGACCACCAGCCATAGAACTTTAAAGGTTCATTATTCAAAATTGGACATGAGGTGAAAACATATAAACGATTTTGTTTGATGAAAGTAGGAGACTTCAGAATTATTGGGAAATTTATTCGAGTTCACTAATATTCATAGATTTAAGCTACTTTCGAATGACATCAAAAGAAGAGACCAACATGTTAATTTTTTTGACCAACAGAATTATCCCATGACCATAAGAGGAATAGAAATGTTATGTAGTATGTCATCGATAAAACAGATCAGATTCTTATCACTGATAGCAGGGAAGACGAGGCACCAATGAGTAGGGTGTTGGAAAATAAGCAAAGAAAAAATAAATAACAGCGTGAGAACGCCAGCCAAATTGGAATTCCTTAATTTAGTCTTAGCCAAACCCGGCGAATATTTCAAGGCTTTATAAGCATAAGTGAATATACTCCACGAAAAGTGATTATGAACATAATAAAGGAGTTGAAAACCTTCTTCAAAGTTTAAAAATTTAATATCGCAAGTTTAAAACAAAAAGTGTTATCAAACATATCAAGACACTTTCATTTCTTATCTACAAATGAAATGAAGATGTATGCAATGTTGAGTAACTTACAATAAAGTGAAGATAACAAGTCAAGACTGCAGTCAGGACATCGAGACGGTCAGAATCTTCTGGAGACAAATTCAGAAGAAATACAACACTCCCTATCAACAGCAGACCAAATTTCGTATGCCTTCCCCTTGTTGCCCAAATTAATTATTTTTAACATTGATCAGGTTTGTGAGTGAAAACAGTATAAAAAGAAATACGACGACGAAACTTTACTCTATAATTAATAGTGAGGTTCAGAGTTTTTCAACCAACAAGTTGGTTGTTTGTTTGTGTTTCATGGCTTATAAAACTTTGTAGGTTATTTAATACCAAATCCAATTTTATACAAATAATTAGTTCTATTTCAAACAATTCAGTTTAACGTAAGTACAGTTTCAATGTCAGAAACGGTTCCATTACGCAGTTTAAATATCAAACAGTTCTATTTCGACTAATTTAGTTTAGCATAAGAATGAAGATTAGTTCTATTTAACCCACAGATAGGTCCTTATCAGGAGCTATCACACCTGTTTAGAGGGAACCTGGGAGCGTTGGCAATGAAGAGGAGCCTCAAATTCCCCAAATCTCCAGCATTACAAGAACCATACCATCACATTGCTTGGTGTCATATCAGGACACTCCTTGGAGGGTTACCCCTATGCAGAGGTACAGTCGGTGTATTCTAAAACCCCAGCCGACTGGACAATACAGAGTTAAATGTAAAAACAGTTTTATTTCAGATAATTCGGTTTAGCATAAGTACGCAGTTTAGATGTCAAAACAGTTATATTTCAAGGAATTAAGTTTAGCATAAGTGCGCAGTTTAAATGCCAAAAAAGTAATAAAAATAAAAATGAAATAATCTCTCGAAACCATCGTTTAGTTCTATTTGACCCAGAGATAGAACCCTTATCACGTTCTACCACTCTGGGTTAGAATGTACCCGGGAGTGATGGCAATAAAGGGGTAATCAGTATTTCCCAAAGCTCCAGCATTACCAGAACCTAATCATCAGATTGTTTAGTATCATATCTTGGACACTCGTTAGTGGGGTCTTACCCCTCTGCAGAGGTACAGTCGGCGTATTCCACAGCCCCAGCTGACAGGGCGCTCGCTATTTTAAGTTTGTTGAATGAGACGGGACTATTTTGAAGAATGCAATTGATTAATTCTTTATCTCTATTATGGTGAATACACCTCAAGAATCAATATATCTTTAAACATACCTAATACATTAGTCATTGAAAGTTTTTATTCGTGTCCATAAAATAGTTTTTCAATTTCGAATAATACAACTACAAGATGCCAAAATGTCGATTTCTTGTTCTTTGAATTATCTTATAGATAGGATTCCGTTTAAATTTTAATACCATGAGAATAAAATCATCTGGTTCACTTAGGCAGCTTTCTCATTGAGCCGAAGAGCATTTGGAAAATGTGAATACTTGCATTTACAATTATAATAATGTGCAAGCAAAAGTTTAATTAAAATCTAAAATCTTTATAATTGGGAAATAATTACAAGTGGCAGAGTTTAAAATAATAATAATAATGATAATAATGGTCCCAAAAATTTGCATAATAGAATGTCTGAAAATGTACAAAATATCCGAGAAATTTTAAAAATTAACGGAAGCCATGAAAAACTAGAAAGTGATGTTAACACCAGGAAGAACCCTTTAGCATTAGTAAAATTAATGTGAGTCATCTTGCAGGGAGATCCACTCTCATCTTTACAATATTAATAGCTATGATGCCGCTTATTTGTATTCTTAGGGTGCTGCAAATTTAGAAAAAAAAAATATATTAATCACCTAATGTACATGGACGACATCAAGCTATTTACAAAAATAAAAAAATAAATAGAGACTCTGCTACACAAAATGAGAATATACAGTCAAGATATAATAATAGAATTTAACAAGGCAAATATGCCATGCCTATAACAAAAGATGGGAAAAGACAAAAAATTGAAGGAAAAGAACTGCCAAACTAGGAAATAATCAGAGCGCTTGGAAAAAAGGAAAATTACAAATACTTGAGGATATTCGAAGTGGACCCAATCAAAGCACCGGAGAGGAAAGAAAAAAATAAATAAAGAAGAATTAGAATTTTTGGGGGTTTTTTTTGAAAGAAAGTTCTGCAGCAGAAGTCTCCTTAAAGGGATAAACACCTGATTATTACCTCTTGTAAGATATTTCGCACCATTATTATAATGGATTAGGGAGGAACATAGACGAATGGAGAAAACTATAAATTGATGACTATTCACAAGGTCTTATATCCAAGAGACGATTTAGGCAGTGTATATTAAATACATAAAGAAAGAGGAAGAGGACATGCCAACATTGAGCAATTCGTAGACGCACAAATAGAAGGACGATGATATATCAAATGACCATGCTCCATGCTTGACGATTTGCAGCCATTCAAGATGTCATCAAGAGATACAGCAAAATGTCGGCAGGACATAATCTTCATCTCTGATATTACAGTAATTAGCCAATATGTAACTGACTACTTTAGGGTTTTCTTCAGTCACGAAGAGTTGTTAATGAAATACCCTTGTTGATAATTTCTGACCTGGGGCGTTGCAGAGCATATCTGAAGCAGAAATGCCTTTAGTATGATAGCACCTCTTAGAGACACTTGAGATTGCAACATCAATGCCGTGTGATCATATGGGTGAACCTTTAGGATGCGGTGGAGGCAGAAATTATCAAAGACCAAAAGACTCTGTCGGTCATCGTGATGCATGAATTAGGACTCAAAACTGTAGAGCAGAATCAACCGGTTATGGTTTGACAGGGTGCCCTATTCATAAGGCCTACTGCTACAACTAAGATAAGCAAATGTCTAGAAGTAACTTAATCCACAACGAATGAGCGCTGTCACATACATACACGCACACATTATACTTTGATCTTGCCAGAGATCTAAAAAAGCTGTTGAACATGAAGCTGATAGTGATATCAATTCTAGGTATCCCACATGGAACAGTCTCTAATGTCTTAGAAAGGAGACGGTAAAGATTGGAAATCAGATGAAGAATCGAGACCATTGATACCTCAGCTTTATTTGGATTAGTTAGAATACTGAGAAGAGTCCAGAAAACCCGTGAAGATTTGCAATTACTCACTTTCTACTGAAAAGACACTAGTTAAAGCTTGAATGAAAGGTTTGCAAGGAGTGAATGTAAAATGCTATATCAACATACGAAAACACCCAAAACTGTGTGGCAGAGTAACTTTCAGTAGTGAAATGTCAAAACCAATAACTGAAGTTCTCAGGACAGGTTGGCTTTAGTTTCAACCTAGTTCCAGCAAATACAGTAATACTCAAATTAAGTTGAATAGTTTCTTTACCATTCCTTGACCATCAACATTATCGCGGTGGGAACCCGTAGCATGTGCAGCTATAGGTGTACAAATTGGTGCGTCAATGTGTCACAGATCTTTCTGAACAGCATACCTCAGATTTTAAATTCCTTTTTTTCTTCTTCTCAGTCGTTTTTTTTTTTTTTTTGAAGCTAGGTAGACTGTTCGCCAATTGTCCGGAAGACCTGGGTTCAATCCCAGGTCGCATCATATCAAAGACTTAAAAAATGGTACTAGATACCGCCTTGCTTAACACTCAGCAATGTAAGGTAAGTATCCAGGGTAAAGTGGAGCAATCCAGGGAAAGCAGTAGTGCCCTCCCCTGAACCTCAGTGTAGCTATTGAAAAGGGAGCCTTCTGGTCACCCTCGACTACAGTTGCAAACTTAACTACGGCAACCAGCTCGTGATTAGAGTACGGGAAGTTTGTTGTTTCGAACTATCCACGCCTTGGTGTTTAACCGTGCGAATCAACATAATACTGATGGTGATCATTAATAATTTATTTCAAACAGGTGTCAAAAGAGTTTTCTAAATGGGGGTGGCATCGTTGTTATCAATAGATCTTTGCATTTCTTGTTTTCTTATCTATCATTTTTTTTAATTTTGCATATTTCATAAAATCACCTATTGTGCTATTTACTTCTCATTCCTTTTAACTTGGGAATATAATTGCACGTAACTGACAGTTGTCTTGTCTATTTCCTTTGATTTTGTACGTATGACATTGTCTTTGGACGTCGAATTATGGCGATGTTTTGCTTTAACTCGCACCACTTCATTACTGTATTTCACTTGCTGCATTGTTCCCACTTGTTTTCTCTTTTTTCTTTGGGTCTTTTCTTTGTTTCCCTCCTTCGATGAATTTCTTTCATGTTTACACTCTTTTGAAATGCGACCGTAAGTTTCGATTCTGTTTTTAGATTTAACAATGAAATTCGTGCTTCTATCCAACTAGTTTTACTGCGCATGCGTCACTTCAACCTCGAGGCTGTTTTATGGCGGCTCTATGAACGATTTAAAAAGAAACGTCGTGAGATCACAAACATCAATTGTTTTCAAACCCAAGTGTAATGAATACTAAATCTTACTGCAACTACTTTTTTTTCCTTTTTTTCTGAAAAGAAAGAAATTTCAACTCATTAACTTTTATTTTGAGTTGAACGAAAGAATTAGACAATGACCCAGTAAACTGATAAAACAGCCATCATTTTTATATGTTTCCCTCTAAATCAGTTTTATGTCTCTCTCGATTTTACACACATAAACACACGTGTGTGGCGTAACGTTTATTATAATAGGAAATATAGTCAGCGATCCTATTAAGAATTCTGGACGAGGCTGTTTTGTCTTTACTTCGCGCTGATTCTTGACAATATCACTAGAGATCAGTATCTTAATATAATCTGTAGCTCGGCTGTGCATATATCTTCGCTAAATTTAAAAATGTTAAAATTGAATATATATAAAAGAATAAAAAAATTGATCTTAATTCACGATGCAAAATCCCATTCGTAAAATTCAAACGGATGCCAGGACACAGCGTACATTATTTTCTTTTGAAGACATAAATAAAAAAAATATGTCATAATTTCTAGTTTGTAGTAAAGCCTCCTTGTCAAGCATAGAATACGCTGAGTGTATCCCCTGCAGAGGAGTAAGAACGCCCCAACTTAAAAGGGGTGTCATGCGTGTGATGCGAAAGTACTTCTGATAGTGAGGCTCTTGTCCTTCATTGTCGTTACTTCCTTGTCCAAGCCGATACGGAGTGGTAATATAAATTATTTCATTCAATAAAACCGTGTGCAAAAAGCAAAACAAAAAAAAAAACAACAAAATACATTTTTAAAAACCACAGAAAATGTAAAAAAGAATGTACAATGAAGGGGATTCCCAAAACTCTGTGCATGAAATAACCCAAGACAGGTTGACCCACCGTAAAAATTCATCAATCAATCAATCATATTCTAATCACAGAAAATAATTTTAAGACTATGCACATAAAAATTGAAGGGTTTTTAAAATATGTACTTATGGTTAAGTACTATTTTAAACTCATATGTAAATTAGTCCAGTCAACTACGACTGTAGCACACGCCGGCTGAATATTTCTAGATATCTAAGACCCCTCTCATAATGACACTAAGCTGCATCTGATGGTGAATGTCTAGTTCTAGATTTTTGGGAAATGTAGAGTATCACTTTATTGCCATTACTCCCAGGTCCACTCTAATATTGCGAGCTAATATTGGTTAGTGTCATATTTATGGAACAAACAGAACTAATCATTACCCTTGAAAAGAATTAAATGATAGGGAATTGAATTATTAATATCACATAAGAGGAATTTAAGCCATATAACTGAATGCAAAGTAAAGAATAATATTGAAAAGAATCATACATGAAAGTTTTTAAATTTGCAAACATGATACTTCTGGAACGTTTAAATGCAACGTTACCCAAAAATTATTCACTTACATTAAATATATAATGTATCACTGAGAGACAGTGAGAGACAGAGAGCTCTTGGTGTTCTGGTTATCATCGTTGGAAATGGACACGGTGACACGAGTTCAAATGCCGGACCAGGCTATTTGCATTTCAGGTTGCGCTAATGCCTTTGGGAAAGGTGTGAGTTCAATTATTCTCCCTCCATCTATGAGTAAATGGTAAGGCAGGACTCTTTAACATTAGTATCCCGAATGCTCTAGCAGATGTGGTTCTATGATTGTCACAGTACTTTATTTTAACCTTGGTTCCGTGAATATCACATGCATTTCTGGGTAGTTGGTTTATCAACCACTTCTGTGCCTACGTTGTATTCGAAAGATCAACTGATGGGGGATGACACAATCTATCCGGAACTTCTTCCGATGATCAAGATGGTTCATTTTTGGAGAGATTTCGTATCTTATCCTCTTGTTTTTGGTATGGACATCGGATGCCTCTCTCATTTATCTCTAAAAAGATCTATTTTAAAGTGGATCCCATAATGAAGAAACATTCCCGATTGAATACAAATAACTGGTCATTTCCTGTACGTTTACTTTTTTTGATTGGCTAGTAAATCAAATGCGCTTATCTACATTTGCAACGCATCCCTGCAACGTATATTTTGATTGGTCATTAAAAAAAAAAAAACACAATAAAGAGGCTTAGTTAATTAAGTATCCCAGCCTACACCGTGTGGGGAGTTACTCATTTCACTTTAACTAAAACAACGATCCAACGGGCAAAATATATCGTGATTTAACTTGGGTCAACTCACTGACATATCCTGAAGCCCGTTTACCTTTTGTTTGGAGAAATTGAATGTTCAGCTAGCGTTGACCTTTGAAATTGATTTTCAATTTCTTTCACAGTATATAAAATTTTTTGACGTTCTCATAAAAGGAAAATTACATTTTCCTAAATAAAAAATATATATGATATTCTCCATAAGTTTTTAGCCTCAGTGAACACCTCATATAGTCATATAGAAGAAAAACTCCAATTTTACCCCGGTTAAACACCGGTTAGAATATTGACCATGTGTCAAATGTTGCTCATATGGAGGTGCTAAGACGTATATATATATATATATATATATATATATATATATATATATATATATATATATATAACAGTATTTGAGATTAAATAACACACAAGGGTCGATATGTTAGAAAACACAATAAAACCAAATCAGTAATATGTAACTAAAGGAAAGTGTTCTGGTTATTTCATCAATGACGTTAACTTCTGGATTCGAGAATTTATGTGAACGTCAATTTTTGTACCATATGAGTCGCTTAAAAACATCATATTTAAAGAATTATCATTTAGATAGTTATAATTAAGCAGTTTAAATGATTGCATCATGCTACAGCTGTTTTAAGCACCTTATCATTTTTGTTGTTTCAGCTTATTCCCTTTTGGAGGACAAAACCGTTTTAACTTTAAATTTTATAGATATTTGTATGTCTAACTTAACGTGTTATTATCTGAGGCTACAATTTCCAACTGTCATCAGTATTGTGTTTGCTGCTTAGATTTCATGAGGCTTTGAATTTACAAGATGGAAATTACTCGGACTGATTATCTTTGTTAACTGCCGGCATTTCTGTTGCACTGAAGCGTTTAATTTGTTCAGATAGAGAATCACTTTGCTAGCTTTCTTCATTGATGAAGATATTTTTTCAAGAGTACTTAAATAATAAAAAAGATTCTAAATTGAAGTGCCAAAAGATGGATATTTTTAAAGCACCCTCTCTTTATTTTCTCATCTGAACATTAATTTCAAATTTAATTTTTAAAGAATTATCTGATCTGTAAAGATAATTATCTTTGCTATTTTTTAGAGATCCAGATTGTCCTAAAAGTATATTCTTCGTACTCATTCATTCTTCTTATTTATCTTTGATTAAACGGTAACGTGGCTTAAAATTACTAAGAATACTTGTTCTAAAGTGGTCAAGAATTAAATATTGACCTACGAGAACGCAAATTAAATCCAGCAATCAATCAAGTACCTGAACTTTCATTGTAAGAAGAATATGAATCAATTATTTACGGAGTTGATATTGAATAATCTGTTGAGGAATTCGTGATATAATAATTATCGTCATGGGAATGGCCTCGGCCACCAGAGTTCAAATCCTGAACAAATTTGTTTGCATTTCAAAAAGCTCTAATACTCATGGGAAAAGGTATGAATTCAACTATTCTCCTTTTAGCTATAAATTAATTGTTGGGCTGGTTGGGATCTTTAACTTTACTATAACAAACGGTCCAAGAGAAAGAAAACTCTGAATTTAAACCAGTTGTAGATCTGGAAAAGGATGCGTTCCACATGGCTATTCCTGCACAAAACAGCCTACATGATTAGAGTCTCACTATCAAACCAGATTCTACGGCCAATACCCAAATCCTATTTCTACGGCCAGGATCCAGTCTGAATATGTTATCAAAAGAAACATATTTTAATAATTTCGGGTACCACCTTACCGTTATGGCCCTGGAAGAGGTCACAAAGAGAACAGAACACCACGGTTATAGAGTAGATATATATTTACAAGAACAAAGGATGGTTACAAGACACAGGACGGTAAGCTAGTTCGCATAACCGCGCGGGGGCGAGGTTAGCTTCCGGATATAGACTGCGTCTTCCGGTATTATGGAGTTGAGTCTATTAGTAGGTGATTCCGCCACAACACTTACACATCCCAATGTCTTATCCACGACAAAACCTAATCACTTTATCAACCGTATATCTAATTAAAATTGTAAACCACTTTATATGTCCAGTCCCAGACCCTCGAAAAAAGTTATCATCAAAGAAACGGATCAAGGCGTATTTGGGTTTTAAGTTGTTCAAATGCTTCTGGAAAAGGAATGAATCAAAATATTTTCAAAATATGGATAAAAAGGTAGTGAAGACTGGGCCCTCTTGCCATGGTGCAGCAACCGTTCTATGAGAAGGCCATTTCAAACCAGATATATTCCATTTAAAAATTTACCATATGTAACATCTTGTTAATGGGGGAACGATACTTTTAATGAATAACCCTGTGACTATAAACATCAAGGTGGAAATCATGATTTAATGTCTGAAATAAGGCTTAGGGTGGACTATTTTTGTCATTACTCCTCTCTACTCGGTAAGAGCCGAACTTGAAGCTTTATTACGTGTCGCCTTCTGCCATCGCTGTGATGGCAAGGCAAGGAAATATGTCTTATTCTTTCACTTTTCACTTGGAGGCTTCACATGAATGATATATGAAGCCATAAAACAGTTACAAATTAGAGAACATATACCTTTAAATATCATCGCTAAGAAAAAGATACAGTTTCAGACCATTAAGTAGAACTTGATTGGGTGTCATTTATTTCAACTCTTTGTCTTGTTGAGGATGTATCATTTATTACCGAAATATACTGCATTTAGAAATTGTGACTCTATTCATTTTGAATTTTTAATGTTTTGCTGAAATAAAAAAAGACAATAAAAACTAGGAACTGAACTGTTGATATAATTGTGGTTGTACCAAAGAAGTCTATTAACAATTAAATACATGTATAAAACAACTATACAATCCTACCCCTACAATCATGGGTATATATGTATTTTACTTGGTGAATCTGCGGAACTTTTACTGATATACATACGTAATTTCGTTAAATTCTGATATAAATCTCTGTTATGTTTCTTTATTAAAACTTGTTGAAATAATAAAAACGCGAACACATAACAAAAATAAATCTATTATAACTTTTCTAAAACCACAACTGAAGTTAAGATTCAGTGATAAAACTCAAAATTCGGTTTTTATTAGATTATAAGCTTATTGTTATAGGAGATATATTTGTTTTAATTATAAGGAATATAGTTGACTTTTGAAGACAATAGATTTAAATATAATGGGGCCAATGATGCCCGTTTAAGAGAAAGTCAGTTTTGATAGCACTGCTATCTCAGCAGAGAATAAATATGGAATTTACTACAAAGACAATTGCTTCTGAAAAGAAAGCAAAAACAAAAAAATAAAAGAACAAAATAAAATTAAAACAAACACTTGATTTTAGGAATAGGACTGAAATTAAAAGGGGGTTATTCATTTCAAAGTTTTTTTTAAAAATATGTTTCTAAACATGATTTTCAAGTAAAAACGTTCCTATTAAAGAGATCTATCTTAAAAAAGGTTCGTATGTTAAAGCAAATCACCTTGACATTTAAGAAGTAGTTGTTTTAGCATTATAATGTTATGTAAAACCTAGAAAAAGGCGAAACCCACACAAATATATATATATATATATATATATATATATAAGTAAAGTTGGCGACATTACTTGAGGGTGACTCGAAGGCTCCATTTTCAGCGAGGTGTAGAGGGCGGCGCTACTCCATTCCCTGGATGAAAATACAATAAAATCAAAAAAAATTATCAGATATTGTTATGCCGTTATTACGTTGATGATCTTGTATATATCCATCATTCGTGAAATTTAAGTCACGAGTAGGAGCAAACAGTGTGGTCGTTTGAATATTCTAAATTATATATATATATGCGTGTATATGCATGTATGCGTGTGCATTTTTACATGCAAGCGCTCGTGTAAATGTGCATATATATATATATATATATATATATATATATATATATATATATATTCAAATTAATATATATATATATATATATATATATATATATAAGTGCTTCTTTTTATTATTATTTTGTTCTTTTTGTGTGAAAGATCCGCAGTTTAGCCGCCGGGATAGAAGATGTCGTAGGATCAATGCCAACTTGATCATTTGGGCGAAGGATGTCTGATGTTTCAAAACCCGAAACCCCCCGTTAACCTAAAGGAAACATCACTGCTGACCCATCCCGATGCATGAATAAGGATGTATGATATAAGTAAGATATATATATATATATATATATATATATATATATATATATATAATCTTGGAAGACTATCCAGTATCCACGTTCTATATTTAATTTACCATTGTTAACTACAGGGGGATTATGGAGATGGGGAATACCAATTGCATTTTAAGAGTCCATGTGATAATATTTTTTCTAGCTCACAGGTTTTCAGCACTCTTATATATATATATATATAATCCATGTATAATTTCCGTGCGAGAGTTATGGGCTCACGCTTATAATCGAGGAGACATTTGTGAGAGGTACCACCCAATATCTATTCCTTAAAATGGATTAATATATATGACTTAGTGGATCTGGATTTTCTTTCCAGCAATTATTTGTTATTCAGTAAGACATCTCTGATCACGAATTAACAACCAATCAAACGTCTTGCTATCGTGAAAAATGAGACTGCCACCTCTAATGCCACTGGGAATTGAAAGTGATTCCTCTTTCGTTATAGAATCAAATGATAGATACATCAATGGACACAATGCTTGATTATATATAATCAGAACAATCGATAATATCTAAGCTGGAATATTCAGCGCGTTACACCCATCTTCTTGGTTTTGTCTTTGCAAAGAAATGTCTAAGAAACCGCGGCACTTCAGGTAGAGGCTCGTTGAAGATTGATGTGGTGAGTACGAGCCAGGTATGTCCTGAAACAAAAGTTATGGAGGTTAAAGTATGATGTAAATAGCGAGTAAAAGAATAAAGTAACGGCTTTATCTCTTCCGCTCAACACCGGTTCGGCGGTTTTTCTTAAGAAGAAAGTAGGGAAGAATGCATGCTTCTCGGAGCTTTTAATGTATATGAGTTAATTGTTGATGTCAAAAAACAGGAAGCCGATCTTTAAGGAGGCTTGTTAGGTTTCCTGTTACCGTTGGCTGTCCTTTTGAGTTCTAGATAATTCAGTGGTAGACGATCACTATCCACATTAAGCAAAGTCTCTAATACATACATACACACACACACACACACACACACACACACATATATATATATATATATCCCTTTTTCCCATCTCAATTCCTCCAAGTTCCACTCCACACACACACACACACATATATATATATATATATATATATATCCTCATTTAAGACTTTTCTTTGACTCATAAATTCATTAAAAATTTAAGATGGTGTTACATAATATATCCAGCACTCTCATTGTTATTACGCCAAAAATGAAACACACACACACACGCACACACACACGCACACACACATATATATATATATATATATATAATAATGGACTATTCTGTCTGTCTCACTAAACGACGGCAAAATAATCCGGTTGGATGAGTTGACAATTGGAGAAGTGTTCGCCAATATGTCAAAGAATCTCTCAAGCAATAGTTTGAATTAAATGTTGTTTTTTTCTTAGACCGGTTTCTCTACAAATGCCTGAGAGTCCAGACTGTCATATATTGCCAATAGCTTGATGTATAAAATATAGATTAATACCTTTCCCAAGAGTATTAGCACAAAGTGTAGTGGATACAGTTTCAGCATATATTTGAACCCTGTTCGTCATTTCCATTTCCATATGAAAATAACCGTTCTTCACAAGCGAATACCATACATACATACACACACGCACACCCACCCACCCACACACACACATATATATATATATATATATATATATATATATATATATATATATATATATATATATATATATATATATATATATATATATATATATATATATATATATATATATATATATATATATATATATATATATATGCGTGTGTGTGCGTGTGTGATATCCTTATTTACCCGGATGAAGAAATAAATGTTACAATGTCTTAACCAACTCGAAAATGATTTACGCATCTATCAAATTTGACCTTAAAATGTCGTAGTGTTAGATACTTTAATATATATTAATAAGAATAAATTACTGCAATGCACACCTCATAAAATCCACAAAAACAAAACTATAGACATTGCAAATCGTCTCAACTAAAATAAGATAAAGACTTCCCAACTTTCCAAGAAGAATCTGCACCGATAATAACGAACTGAAACTACTAAGCAATAAACTAAAACACAAGTTTAAACTGATAATCCGAAAAATTAATAGAAAACCAGATTTACAAAGACATAACCAAGGCAATATACACAAAACTAACATACAAACGGAAGCTGAATCGAATTCTACTCGTTACACAATTTACCAACACTTTATCCCCACCACCACCGACGAAATCAAATAATTAAGAGCCTTTTGGACATTCTGAAATTGAACCAGTGAACCAGCTAGACTGGCCTATCATCCACTAAGTAACCTGAGAGACATGACCCGATCATCAGCGGAAGATGAAGTACCCCTTACTTGCCATTATTATAAGGCCCACTTGGACTAGGAGTGGAAGTACCAGTCAGGGTCCAATCTATAGGTTGAATCAACTGCTTTATCATTGACTATACTTTAAACCATTTAAATGTATCCAAACAAAATGAGCTCTGGCTCATTTAAAATTACTTACAAACTATACGTTAACAAATCCTATGTTTTATGCATATGAATAAACACGGTTAGACATTAAATAAATCATAAGTGCTGATAATCTTTAAAGCACTAACAACCAAAGTTACTTTGGGATTTACCTTTAGTATATCGACATACACCATAAAATTAGCAGAAGGGAAACGTCTCCTTAAGAAATTAAAGGAATTTACAGAATATATTTGAAAAAATAATGAATAAAATTTTGTGATTTATCTGACGCTTGGGGTTTAATTTGCTATGTCAATATTTGATTGTCCTACCAATAGATTTTCAGTATGGTTTTATTGTATTTTACATTATTTTTATCTACTTTTATCATTATAAACAGGCTCATTGGCCAATCGGGTAGAGTGTTCGCCAATGGTACCAGGTCACGTTTTTCGAAAGACGTAAAAAAATGGTACTTGATACCTCCTTGCTTAATAATCAGCAATATACGCTACGTATCAAGGGTAAAGTGGAGCAATCCAGGTAAAGGGGTATCGCCCTACCCTACACCTCGGTTTTTTAACTATTGAAAAATGAAGCCTTCTGGTCACACCCGATTAAAGGGAGACAACTTACTTACAACTTATTCTTTATTTATGAGGATTTTATTTGTTTCATGTATTTAAAGGAAACGTATTTCAGGTCCTTTTATCGTGACGTAGATGCAGTTGGAGAGTGATGTGACGTTGCACTTAATGAAATAATGAACAGAAAGTTATTCAATTAAGGTGGAGTAAAAGGAAAAATTTGACATAAACTTAAATGACGTAAAGCGTCGTCGTCTCTCTCTCTCTCTCTCTCTCTCTTTCTTTCTTTCTCTCTGTATATATATTCCAACAAAAATTTCAGATGATGATGTTTCTGGGTTTAAGCATGGTTTCCCTGTAAAAGTATCATTTTCACTTACTTAGAGCTCCCTAGCAATACCTCAAGATGTCATCAGACAGTGTTTGTTGTCGTCACTATGAGCCAATTCCTTATCCATGCTTATGTACTCAGGGTCTTACACAGGACTTTTTGTTTTATAGGTATTTCCTCTCATATGATGGTGTAAGGTCAAGGTTAGTCAAATATGCAAAGGTAGAGTTGGTAATGACATCTCGGCATCTGACATCGATTGAAAATAAATTCGTTATCCAATTATTACTGACACATTGTTCACGCAGATCCTCATATTTTTGCAAATTAAGTAGACGCCTCCACCTGATATTTTCCTAAAAAGAGATTGTTAATTCGACAACAGAAACTTTCCATAAATTAACGGGCCAAATGAAGATATCAGGATGCTGACCAGTTAATAATATTTCAGTTGGAAATATTAGTTGATGTTCCAAATCATTTAAAACGTGTCAGTCCGTGCAATAGTCAAAGAGAGATAATCTTTGCTTCGAGTTGCATTGTATTTCACATTGAGAACGTTGGGTTGACAAAGGGACCCTCGTTACTGTGGTAGTCTCTTGACACTGGTTCCTTCAATAGATTTATTTATCTCAGAGTGAGATTTGCGCTGATGTAGAATTAGGCATCCAATTATAGTGCGATGGATTCGCATTCCCTAATAGCTTGCAAAAATATATCAGCAACAACATTGTACATTTGTCGTTTAATTTCGATTCTTATTTTATTCAGGTTAATGATCTTGTTCTTCCTTCCTTCTAGTTCATCTTGGGAACATGTGTCTTTAATTTGTGACGTGATTTGATTGATTTGTGGTGTTACAGAACAATCAGGATGTATCATAACACAATACTCTACGATATGCAAAATGAAGTTTGTGAAACAAACCCTAATCATATCATGACGTGGGGGAGATTCTTTCCCAATTATCCATCGTCTTTCCAAGTGTCATCCGAATTTCCTTGGAATTCTTCCTTAACGATAAATTTATACAATGACTAGTGTACAAACAACAGTGTTGCTTCAAACTAAGCCTCTTTTGGATGATGACTCTGGGTTTAGACATGGTTTAGAGACCGAAAAGTCATTAGCACTAACCCAGTGCTCCCCAGAAGTGTCTCATCTTACACCAGGCTTGTTGATTTGTCGTTACACTGTGTCAATGCCATATCCATTTTGATGCACTTGGAATCTATTATGGATATTTTTACGCACACACACACACACACTCACCCCCGCCACACATATATATATAGTAACGATAATTACTTAGTGAGTCAGGAACTAACCTGCTATAGTTTCGCCTAAGCGGCTCATCAGGGTACCTAATCCCGACAAAAGAAGTATGGAAAGAAAACTATATTTATAGTAAAAAAATGATTTAAAAAAAACAACAACCTCACACCGAACAGAAAATTAGCATATCAATAAAAAAAATATCAATAATGGGATAAAAGAAGAGTACTTTTACGTTTATTAAGTTTATTATTATGTAGGAAGCAAAATCAAAACCCACGTTATGTTAATATGGAGTCCAACCACCCAACTCAAGTGTTCAAACATATCCCTAACGGTATTAAACATAGGCTATCAACAAGTAATTATCGTTACTATTTTACTCAATTTAGTATTGAGCACTTTTTGCATTGTACCTTAGCAGCCCTAACAGTGTTTTTTTTTTCTTTAGACAAACCAATTGCGTCTTTTGACTTTTTTCATTTAGTAAGACAAGGTTGGCCTTTTCTTTTTTCTAATATATATTTTTTCCAGTTTATATTTTTTCCCCTTGACAGTGATTCGTTATATATTTTCATCTTCAAATCACTTGCTGGTTTTTTTTCTTACGATAAGGGCGATTATTTAATATATATATATATATATATATATATATATATATATATATATAGAAAAGCATACTAATCCAAATGTGATAAATTTACTGGGAAGGAAAGTAATCGTTAAATTTTTTCGGTTTCATTAAATATTCATCAGGACTTTAAAATCGATAACTAATTTTGATAGAACAGCGATAAATTCTTTAATTAAATATGATTACAGGAGCTGAAAAAGTATTAATATGTATAGAAAAAGAATTACTTTAAATTCACTATTGTGTTGCTATTCAAGATTATTTTACCTAAGAAAAAGGATGGATTGAAAAATACGGGTTGTATATTAACAGAGGGTAAAAGCGAAATTACAAATTTTTTAAGCTGGAGCTATTTCGCATCTTCCCTCCGTTAATACATCACCCGGATTTTTCAATCTATCACCTTTCTATTTTTAACGTTATTTTCCTTCATGATAAATTAATCAGTTTTGGGTTATATCATTTTTTTTATTTTCTCCAAATTGTTGGATTTATTTCCATTATTTACTTTCATATATACATATATATATATATATATATATATATATATATATATATATATACGAGGATCATTAAATAAGCTTCCAGAGTTTTTTCCTATGGGCACTTTTATTGATAGTACACACATGAAACTCTAGTCCCCTTCGAAGTAATCTCCTCCGGCTGTAATGCACTTGTCGTATCATTCCAACAACTTCTGGAAGGCCCCATGGAAGTCTTCTTGTGTGAGCATGTCAATGACCTTCATCACAGCCTCTTTCCTCTCCTCAGTTGTCTCATAACGACAGCCTCTGAGCTTAGGGAAATACCAAAAGTCACAGGAAGCAAGGTCTGGACTATGGGAGGCTGAGGAACTGTCTTGATGCTCATCTTGGTCAAATAGTCTGTGACAAGGATGGTGCATTTTCCTGGTGGAAATGCCACTGACCCGATTTGATGAGTGCTGGCCTCTCCCGACGGAATCTCTTCTTGAACTCCCTTAAACATCAACATAGTAACCCTAACCCTAACCCTTTGGCCAATCAACTCTGGTCTATTGACTTCCTGATCCTCTAACACCTCTCATCATCCCAAACAGACCGATGCTTGATTCATGCAAGATGCTCGAAAAGCAGTCTGAAGCATTCCATACGTTTCTGTAGCATTATTCCCAATTTAAAACAAAATCTTACTGCATATCGTTCTTCTAAAGTGTCCTCACACCCAGATTGCAATTTTTGAAATTCGCCAGCTGTGACAATCAGGCTTTAGTAGGGAGTATTCTAATTCCTGTTTTAGCTTTTCATTTGAACCTGAAATCATCAAAATTAGTCAGTCATCTGATACGATGTATATCAATAACAGCGAATTTTCAAGAGTCTATGACAATTTTAAATGCCTGTAAAAAATGTATGGAAACTTATTAAAGGCAACACGTATATATATATATATATATATATATATATATATTATATATATATATATATATATATATATATATATATAAATCCCCTTGTTTTATGGTAGAAGGTCTAGATTAGGTATGCAAATGTTTAGTTGTAAGTCAAAACACGTCATTCGACCAATATACATATATATATATATATATATATATATATATATATATTGGCTTTATCCCCTGTAGAAGGGTTAGAGCGTCCTCCCACAAGGTGATGGACTAAAGTGTATCTGATGTTGAAGGTCTGATTCTGGAAAATCTGAAATATTCCTTCATTACTATGACTATGACAGATTAACTCTAATTCAGAATGGTAGTATCTGTTAGGGAACCATTAATGGGTCGAATGGATCTGTTTAATTTTTTTTCACAAGGATGATATGCAAATAAAGCAGCTTTTAAGAAACAACAACAAAAACATGTGAAAGTGAACTTCCAACCCGATTCTCAAACTCCAAGTTTAAAATTACCTGAGTGGACCTGGGAGTAATGATAATGAAGGGGAGCTTCTCTATAAGATACAGTTTAGTGTAATATTCATTAATACCTTTTGTGGAAAGAAGGGATCTTACCTCTCTGTTGGGTATACAGTCAGCTTATTCTAAGCCCCAAGGACACAGCGTTTGTTTACAGTGGATTATTATCTAATGCATTCGATACAATTTGAATAATGCTTGTGTTATATAATACGCACACACAAAGACACGCACACACAGACCCCCCCATATATATATATATATATATATATATATATACGTGTGTTTGTGTGTGTGTGTTATGAACTTAGCAACAAAGAGAAACTTTCGCTCTATTTGCCTTCATACCCTATCCGGTGACAAAAGCTGCTGGTAGAACCAGGGATGGCAGTACTATCTAAGCCACCGAAACTGTGCCATCGCCTGTGGTTGGTAGCTAATGAGGACTGTTTATTGAATGCTGCCCCACACGTTGTGTGATAAAATATATATACATTGGATTTGTAAGTGTATAGTTTTATATAATATATATTTATGTATATATATATATATATAGTTTTATATAATATATATAGTTTTATATAATATATATATATATATATATATATATATAAGTTTTATATAATATATATATACACACACAGACGTATACATTTATGTATATAGGTGTGTGCAAATGTATATGAGTATAAAAAGGATTTTTAGATTAAATAAACATTAAGGTTTGATATGCAATTAAACAAATAACCAAACAATAAAATGTAATTAAGATTTTTTTGTTTATCCAATTCTGAATCAGACTTCACACGGGTCAAGTAGGACTTCAGAACAGAATAATTAGCATGGAACAAAAATTTCCAAAAAACAATTAGAATGAAATAAACAATTCGGATTACATGTCAAAATAAACACAAGGCAGTTTTGGGGTAAGTACATATCACATTAAAATTGAATAGGTTAAAGAACAAGTCTGATGTCGGTCTTTCATAAATTCTAGAAGCATTAATACGAAACATCTCGTTGAAAAAATATATAAGCTAATTAGTCTTTTTTGAAATGTAGAATAATTATTTTAATCTCATAAATTAATTAAAAATCACGCACGTATAATTACTAAGATATGTTTAATTCTTATTTACCAAACATAGTCTTAACTAAAGAATGAAAGAAAATTATCTAATTCCTCAATTCTTTATTTGGGTTTCAGATTGTGTTTTAAACTTTTTGACATGACAATATGAAAATAAAATACAATACATCAAAATTAGAATATATATATATATATATATATATATATATATATATATATATGTACCGTATTCGAGGGCGACCCAAAGGCTCTTTTTCAATAGCTACAACACCGAGGTGTAGGGGAGGGCGGTATTCCTTTCCCTGGATTGCTCAACTTTACCCTTGATAAGTACCTTATAGTGCTAAGCAAAGTGGAATCAAGTACCATATTTTAATGTCTTTGGCATGACACGACCTGGAATTGAACCCCGGTATCCCAGGCTATTGGCGAATATTCTACCAATTAAAGAAAAGAGAGAAAGATAGAAAGAAAGAAAGAGAGAGAGAGAGAGCATGTATAGTGTGCGCAGGGCGTAACGGTATATTGCTGAAGCAAATCTTGGGCAAGACTGTGAGTATAACTTCATACTCTTGTAAAAGACATGATCCTGTTCTCCTAGCCTATGTTAGGTAGCTGGGTTCCTCTGCCCTGGTATGGTAACCAATGTCGAAGAAGGAAAACAAGCTGACCTTACACGATATATTCACACTTTTATAGCGGCATGTTTTCTTTCAAGCAGAGAAATAACACATTTCTCAAGAATATAAATACAAGTAAAGAAAAATGGCTCTCAGTTTAATGGTATGAATCTCCACAGCGAAACTCAAAATCACAAATTCAGGGAAGAAATGTTATATTGTGTGTATGGTAGGATCACCGCGGTATTATTCATTTTCAGTTTTTTAACACCAATCAGACCTTAAATGCAGGATCGTACTTTCAACAGCAATGCCGATTGCATTATAAGATTCTAAGAAAATACACTGCACACATCAATAGAAGAAACGTCCCACTTCTCCAATATTAAGTAAGGTAACATTCAGCTAGGATTATGAAGGAAAAATAGTAGATTTAGGCTGGTCGGTTTTAGTCAATTCACCATATTCACAAGTCCTTGCACAAAATGATTTCCATCTCTTTTGTTCTCTACCGAATGCTCTGAATGATAAAAGTTTTTTTCCCTAGAAGACCAGGAGAAAACATTTGTGGATTATTTCTTGAGCTCAAAACCAATTGAATTTTACCTGAAAGGAATTAAGTAGCTACCTCGTGAATGGTAATGTGTGGTTCAAAATAATACCGGATATTTTAATGGTTGAAATGAATTCATCGTTAAATTATTTCTAAATAAATTGTATTTTGGTAAAAAGAGAAATTATTCATGCCTCAACCCAATATACATATATATATATATATATATATGTGTGTGTGTGAGTGTGTGTGTTTGTGTGTGTGTGTGATTGAATATCCACTACAATAGTGAGAATTAGAACTTAGAACCTGAATTTAGGGTGACAATTGTATAATTTTCCATATAATATTTCCTCTCTATCTAACAAGCACTTTCAAATATGGTTAAAGACTTTCAAAACGCTTAAAAATATACTAATACCCTCTTTATATTTATCATATATGAATGTGTTCTGTTGGAAATTTAAGGGTTTTGGGGATATATTTGCTTTCTGACTACTTTGGGATAATAAGAAAATTCTATTTGATATTGTTTGATATTTGTGTAATTGACCTTATAGATAAAGTTTAAGAATTGAAATGGTATAACGGAAAAATATTTTTAACTCACATCTTGTGCAACTTAATTTTATTTCGGAACTATTTTAGCTAGATATGTCTGTGTAGTATAGAAACCAGCCATTGTTTTAAAATAAGAAATTCCAGCTGATAGGATTATATTATGTCATTTATCATGTTTATATAGTATCATGAGAGGTTCTCAAGAGTTGAAGGAATGGTCAATATCATGAAGATGCCTGATTAAGGCATATAGATTATGTCTTATTTTCATCGCTCTTATTCGCTCATAAATCTGTGTCACCGACATAATCCTATTCATATAATGCAAATGGGATTAAAAGCTTGGGAAAAAAAAACTCTAAGATTTACAACGGTAGTAAACGTTAAAAGAGACTTTTGCTTTCCGCGTGATTGGCGCGGAAACATGTTTTGAAGGAAAACAATGATAGAAACAAAGCAATTATAACAAGATACTATTTATTGTAATGAGGAATCCTACGAAAACAGGTTAATCCTGGAAGAGTTGTATGTGCAAGGACAAAAAAATCTTACGATGGAGTCTTTGCATGTGCAAAGTGTTGTAAAATATGTTTCTAGGGATAAGTTTCTCCGAAAAAGGTAGTTCACAGTTGTAGACTGTAGAAGCGAGCAATGGCAATAAATTACTTATTTCTGATTTTATAAAACTATTTTTGCGATCGGGGTCTTGGTGTCCGAAGTGCAAGCACGTGTTTAGCAAAAATGTGAGTGCCAGTGTGCTGAGCGCCTGCATTCTGTCAAGGTCAAGCATGAAAGAAAAATTAATTGTTGTTGCTCAAGAGCTTTTTTATTAGCCGCTTTGATAAAAGGAATATAAATATTAGCGCTTCCTGTGTAATAGCATATCAACCTTCGTGGGATATTTAATACCAAAGCCATGCCTGTTAAAGAGCAGTCAGTGGTTTCTATGCGCATATTTGTGTATATATTAAGGTTAGATAACCTGCAAATACGATTTCCTAGATTGAAAAAATAATGTTTTATTGTGTATATATGTTTAGAAATGACGTACGAATGTTACTTGATTTTTTTCGTGTTATCGGTATAGTTCCCGCAGGTTAAGTGCTGTTGATTTGTGGCAGTAGACATTGATTTTAATTTTACATTAATGTCGGCCTAATCTGTCAATGTAAATAGTGTCATGGCTATGGTGTTACTTTTGATTGATGAAAAATTTTCGACCTTTTTACTACCCTGTACAAACCTGGGTAGCATGGACGTAGTTTTTTTTTTACTGTGTCATAAAGAAATAACACATTTCCCCAGTCAAAAAGTTTGGAGGATGTAAAATTGTTTTGATGTTTGTCGTGTCGGTAAGGATTGCAATTTTAACATATTAGCTTCCACATCCTGTATGAAGGTAGTTGTTGTGTATGTTGGCGTCAAAGTATTATCTGGAAAAAGATAATTTTGTCCCATAAACTAAATCTGCTGGTACGCAAGCCGAATTTTGTTTGAGGGTGTATCCGATGGATTATAGCAGAAGTGATAAATTATCCACCCAGTTTATTGTGTTCGACTTCAATATGAGAGACGCGTTGTTTTAAATCTCTTCACTTTGCTGTTGTAACGGGTGTGGTCTGCTGTTATACGGATGTGCTTGGTATTTGGTAGGAGCTTGAATTGGCTGAAAAGTGTTGATTGAAAGTGTTTGCCTCAGTTTTATGTAATGATTTCAGGTGCTCCGTAGATGGCAATTCATTCTTTTAAGATTGTTATTTTCTACCATATCAGCTGAAATGACCTTTAGCGTGTTAACTGTTTGTTCACGGAAAAATAGATCAATACTCAATAGCCTATATATATAATTTTGGTTGGCTGGTAGAGGACCAACGATATTATATCTATATCACATCGGATGATTTTTATTCGCGTAAACTTTGTAACAGACAATTTATGCAGTTACTAGTCCAAAATCATCATTATTTATCGGATGCCATACAAATCTTTCAGTGATGGGTTTGAACATGACTCTCTTGCTGGGATTAGAGAGGATATAAAAAATGATCGAATATGCGTTTCCAGTGGAAGAAAAAGTCAAAGAATGGATGATATGGTGTAACAATACAATATATTGTAAGAAAAAGCTTCTGCGACGGCATATTTCATGGAAATTCGTTTGATTGTATGATTTTTGCTCTTGAGCAAGCCAGTCGTGATAAAGAATGACTTGAGTAATAGAGTGTGGATTTTTTCTTGTAAGTAAATTGGCAGATCTTTTTTATTACCTTTGATATAACTTATTATAATGGTGAACTCTGATACTTTGAGCCGGGGATGACTTTCTCTGGATGTGTATTTTTTAGTGAGAAAATAATGGATGTATTAATGTTTTTCATCAATAGAGATGGTTTCGCCTTAGCCTTCAAGTACATGTTTGAAAATTTTAATTGCAAGCTAGATAGCTAAATATTCCCATGTAAAATTGCTTTATTTTGAGTGTGTGGAGCTGAGTTTGGCAAGAAAGATATGGGTACTTGTTATGGGGACATATCCTACCATACCCCAAAGATGGATTCGTTCAACCTAAACATATTCTCCGAGCTAGCTCACTCAGGGAAAACAACTTCTCGTTTCTTACGAGACATTTGACAGACAGACTGGAAGCCGAGAACGGCTAGTACTTCCTTTGTATGATTTCCTTTTTTCTGCAATTACAATAGCGTTCACCTATCACCCGTTGTTTGAGTTTTTCCTGCACCGGTCTTATCTGAAGACCACAACAGTATTTGGGTTTTATCAATGTTCTGGTGTGCAAATTCACCAACAGCTGATATGTTTGCATCAGTGTTTAAATTCAGCTGTGCCTGAGCCTGATCATTGTTGGTGAGGTTGGAGATTTCTAATAAATTTCTCAGTGCATATTCGGCTGTTAAATGCATTAAGTGCTTCCATGTTCACTGCTTTATTATGTCTTTACTCATTGTTCTGTAATTTTTTCCTGTAACGATTGTATCAAAAATAAATTTTGGATTAAACGACAATAGTATGTGTTGACTCCTAAAAATCGTTGAAACTGAAGAAGTGAAGTTGGTGGTTCGAATTATTGTACTATTTTCCTCTTTTCTGAAAGAGGTATACTTTCATTTTTGTCTATTTGTTATCCTATGAAACTCGCTTGCTTTATACTAAATATGCTCTTGTCAACATTTATTTTAAAACAGTGGCGTGCTTACTTATGTAGAACTTGGTGCAAATGTTGCCTATGTTGCGATTCGTTTAGACTTGCTATGACGGCGTCATCTTTTTACACGAATACGTTACGAGATTATCTATAAGACGATGAAAAGTATAGGCTGGGTTTCTCAAGCCAAGAGGCAATTGTCGGAAAATAAATCACTAAACAGTGTTGTTATTGGTGTTTTTGGAAAACCCTTTTCTCCTACTAAGATTTGGTAGTAAGCTTGTGTCGGATTGAGTTTAGAGAATACTGTCATGTCACGTTATGTATATGATGGACGGGTAGCAGTGCTATGTCATCTATATATAGTCATCGAGGGTTGATACATTCTCTATAGGATTTAAAAACTAGTTTAGGAACCAGGTAGAGAGATGAAGCATATTTGCTTCCAAAGGGTTCAATAATTCTAAATTTGATCACTTGCTGGAATTCTCTCTTCATACATACGTATATATCTTGTGCAGTAAATATTAAGGGGTAGCATGAATTGGGGATACAGTGGTTCTTACGTGGTGCTGTTTTATGTTGAATTTTGGTCAAATAGTTTGGTAATATCTTGATACTGGTCCAAGATGCTGACGTATTCTTTGATATGATCGATCGCGGAACAGACTCCAGTAGGATCGAGCTGTGTTTGCTTTCTTTTAACTCCGATGTCTATTTTACAGTCCAGCTGTAAATACGGACATATAAATCGCGAGGAAAGATAATTCCTTCTCAGTATAAGCAACTTCATATTTGCCTGTAGAAACTCCCGGATGAAATTTCGGCGCAGTCTTAAAATTACCGAGAATGTGGAAGGGAATAATTTGTGTCCATGTTGGATTGGGATGACACGATTTTTTTTAATTTTCTGATATCCACAATGAATGGGTTCCTAATGTTCTAACCTTTCACATAGAATTAATGACATTTTATATGTTATACAGTCTCAGTCGCCGCCATTATGAGCTGAAATAGAATGTTTCTCGTTGCATAAAGAATAGAATGGGTGCTGTGTTTCCTGGAGTATTTGCCAAACTTAAAATGATAATAGCGTATCCTCTTCTGGGGTTATTTCGGACAGTATTTTTCTCCCCTCCGGTTTTCATGGTAACTATTTCGGTACCATGAACGACTTCTCAGGTCCCTGTTGTGGATTTTTAGACTTTGCAACATTGACTCTAGTTCACCTAATTCTGTTTTTTACTCAGAAACTTTGTTGTGTTATTCCTTTTAGATGTCGAGTTCATAAATCTGCATTGTTCTGTTTATTGATGTATCCTATCGACTGAGTCTGCCAATGAGTCGATAGGCGTAACATAGTACGATTAGCGCTAGGAAATGTGGTGTGCTGTAAGGGACTTATCTAGATACAGTCACAGTAGTCACTTCTCAGACATTATATTCTGACTTAGCTGACTCCAGATATCATGCTATAACTCTGATTGATTCCTGTCGCCTAAACTAATACTGTTAAAAAGAAGGTCGATGTATCTTTGAGGGTGTCGTGTAGATTGATATCTCGCACTGCATTAAGAATGTCTGCAATTTTGACCATTTTTCAAATTGTTGGCCCTTCCCAAGAATAGACAACTAGGTTATTTGTGATATAATTCTTCTGGAAAAGAAGAGAGATTGTAATTGAAGAAACCAGTTAGCTGTTTCACAAGATTCAAGTATTCGTCAATTTTTTAGGATTTCTTTTAATTTTTACTTTTCAGTCCGCTTTAACGGAAAAATATACTCACAAATTCATTATTTCCATAACTATTTATTATAAAAATGATTCTGCTGAATTATATACTCAAAAATACAAAGTAGCTGGCTGATTTTTAAAAACCACTAATCATATACATATTTTTATTTCATTCTTGATTATCAATATTAAGATCGGTCTTTTGATCAAGATATGATATATTTCAAATTCCTGAAGAATTTTATGCGCTTCATTTTCTATGAAATACTTTGGATTGAGTATATACCATTTTTTGCATATTGAAATATTAATTAATGAATCAAATTTCCCACCTAGTTTTGCCTAGTCTTGTATTCTTTTATTCCAGTTTGCAGCATTCTATTTTTATGTGATTAACCGTTTCCATTCTGACATAAATTCGCCTTTACTTTCCATTTTTCTTTTATCCAATCAATTCCGGTTTTGATGTAATTGGCTTAGTTTATTTAACTATTTAATTTCTTTCTTGAGGTTTTTGCCTTTTACAAAATGTCCAGCTCATTTTGTGTGGAATTTGCTTATTTTGCAGCTCGAATAATCTATACAGCTCTATTCATTTTGATCTTTTGCTTTCTAGTTTTTTATTGTTCTTTTACCGTTTGTCATTAAATAGCTTCTGAGGATATTAATGTTACTGGCTGTTGAATTACACTTTCTTCGCTTTTCTTTAGATTCCTCTTTAATTAATGCATCTAAGCAATCTGCAATGCTGACGAGTCCTCTTCCTACTTCTTTCCTGGATTCGTAGTGTATCTGTTCATCATCTTTCGGGTGTAAGGCCTGTCACAACGTCATCATTTTTCCCCCCATCTATTAATATTTATCTCTTATCTAATTCATAAATGATCCAGAATATCTTACAAATGTAAAGAGATGAGAGAGGCGGCTTCCCAGGTATCTCTCCCGTTGATGAGATTTCTGCTGCGTGAGATCGCGAGAAGTTTTCTATCTCTTCATAGTTACTCTTTCTTACGTTTTCTTTCAACACTGCCCACTTCTAATATTCAGAGATACTTGTAGTTTTCTTTCTGTCACACGTATTCTTACATTTTCCAGATGAATCTTTTTTATTCGTTTTGTTGTTTTTACCGTTGCCTTTTTTTCATTATAGGCATTGCCAATTTTTTCAATTCTAAAGTCACTTCCAGTATCTTGACTGAATATTTTAAAAGTTTGTCTTAGGGTTTTTGATTATTTCTTTTTCTTCATAATATTTGATTCACATGAACTGCTATATGAGGTGCCCGTAGTGTAATTGTTATCGTCGAAGGAAATGGACACGACGACACGAGTTCAAATCCTGGACGAGACTGATTGCATTTTCACATATCACTAATACCCTTGGGAAAAATAGGAATCCAATTATTCTCCCTCCAGCTATGGGTAAATAGTAGGACAGACTAGGTTCTTCAGCCTTGCTGACGCAACTAGTCTAGGAGAAGGAAAACTCTGAATTCAAACCTGTTAAAAGTCCGCTTAAAAAATTGACCTTGTGTCATATCCTACCCGTGCGGAGTGGTTGGGTAAATATGTATATGATTAGTGGTTTTTAAGAATCAGCCAGCTACTTTGTATTTTTGAGTATATAATTCAGCAGAATCATTTTTATAATAAATAGTTATGGAAATAATGAATTTGTGAGGAATTTTAATTCTATTTGGCTTGGCCTTCCAGCAGCTAGTTCTAATCTCCAGTTTCCCATAGTTCTTATTGTGGGTTTTACGAATTGCTCTGAGATTTTGAACATTTTCAGACAATATTTTACCCATGTGTTTCAAATTATTATATATTCCGATTGTAATCTATCCATGACATGGGTACGTTTTCTTCCGTGCCCTAGTCTTTGTTAGAATGCGTTGGTCTTCATAATATAGGTCGCTTGTGAACCTCGTTCCTTTGAAACATATTTTCTTGCCTTCCCGAAATAGTTCACATCTTTCTGTTAAAAAAATTGATATATTCGCTTATTCTGAATGCTTTTTTATTTTCTTGTTTTTATAATCACAAATATACATATTGAGATTTGGTCGGATTTTTTATGAATAATTTCAAACGGGACTTTCAGCCTACTGAAGCAAGTGATATAATTCCACAAGTAAAACGAAATAAAACGGTATCTGTAAAATAACGATGTTTTTGAGGTTGGTATATTGTTCCATGAATTAAATCCCAGAAGTCCTGGAGATCTGAGGAGACTTACTGTCTTTCGGATTTCAATGTATGATAACCGATCAGAGTTCAGATGAATAAATAACACGGAGTAAAGTAATAATAATAATAATGATAACAATAATAATAATATTAATAATACGTCATGAGAAACGATTATGTTAAAGCGAAAATAGAAAATACGCAATAGTGTAACAAGTTTAGGTTATGTGGTAATGGAGACGAATCGGTTAATCATATCATTAGTTAATCAAACAAATTAGAGCAAAATAATATGAGACTAGAAACAACTAGTTTGGGAAGATGATCCACAGGGATTTGTGCATAAAATAGAAATTTGACCATAATAACAAATGGTATATGCACAAACTAGATTCTATCTGGGAGAATAGTTTGCATAATATTTTAGGGGATTTTAGTGAAGAGAAAAACAAATAGGTAACTATACATATAGATTAGTACAACCTGAAAGTCAAAACGTGGTGGAAAATATAGCCAAAGCATGGATTAACTAAAAAAGGTCGATGGTATTGCCCAGAAAACATTTATGAGATAATGTCAGATAAAGTATTAAAACGTTCGGCCAAATCATAAACTGTATCTTAAAAGCCATGAAAAATTGAAAAGTTGAAATAGCAGGAGGATTAAAACCTTAGAAGAAGTGAAAATCCAAAGAGGCATAATCCAAGTACTTCTATCGCAATTCTGTTACTCAATTAATAACATGTGAAGTGTGTTTTCTGGCGTATTTCTAGTATTTCAAGGTCTGAAAACTAATCTTTCTTTATAATTGTCCTTACTTAATCAAAAAGTCTCTCTGGTTTGTTGTCTGAAACCTAGCGTATTTTTGCCTTATCATCCTTTTCCTATATCCTTGTAGTATAGTGTTGTCCTAAAATAGCAAGGCAGTGCAAGTTGGTTGTCTTCACAAGCCCATATTTTGTTTTGGCATCGCTGATTTGTTTTATAACTTTGATCGTTTTTCGTGTACCTGAATAAAGAAAAATCAAAATTAATAGGATGACGATCGTATCCCCCATGTCGGCAATTTTTATCATCGGTGGTATATTGTGGCTATACAAGCTGCACGCGTGATTAAAATCGGTGCAACTGACACAGATGTGACCAAAGTTTCGAAAATAAGAGAGCTCTTAAGAGGGTCACATATCCAAGAAAAGCAAAACAAACATCAACCACGACTGTTTTAGCAATTACACTCATATTTAACTGTTTTTGGTGGGGGTTTGTTAGTTCTCTGTGATGATCTTAGTATGTGTCTGTCTTTCACTATCTTTTATTTTCATTCGAGAGTTCTCTGGAACCTTAAAATCCACTTGAGGATAAGTTATTTCTTTTCTTCTTTTTTTTCATTCGGTCATGTCTTCGCCCGGGATCAGGCGATCCGTTTATATCTCTAAATATTAGAGAATTTTATGAGTCCCATTCTCTAGGACTGATTCTGCTTTTCCGATGTACCAATAACTAGTATGGTCAAATCACAACACTTGAGAAATTATCAGTTTTCGTTTCAATATAATTGGTTCTTATGACGTTGTTTTCTGCTACTATTAAAGTATATTAGGTTTCTCACTTTAGGTGTCACTCTCTTTGCGAAGTCTATGTTTTCTATGGTGCTATCACAGGGTTTGTCGCTTGAAATATCCATACAGTTATTATAATCATCACTTCTATTTTCTAGTAATTGTTATTTTTCTGTGTTTTCATATGTTGCTATTGCTGTTATTGACTGATGAATGTAGTATTTCATTCCACGTTGAATCTATTCCTCGAGTCTTGGTTTGATGTGTCTTTGCAATCCTCAAGGCTGGTGAGTCCTCTTATTCGCTCTTTTCTGGACATATAATCATATGTTTGTGTCATCTCTCAGCTGTATGCCCTTATGTATAATAATCAATTTCCTTGTCTTTTGCTCTATTTGTTTGAGTTGTTCTCTTGTTCGTTTTAAGAATGGTTCCCAGTTGTTTTGCAGGGAGTTAGTTCCTTTCATGATATTTCTGCTACTGATATTAGTTTCTTCTTTTGAGATACATTTTTCTTATTTTATTTTTTCATTTCAGCTTCTTTGTCATTTATTCTCTACACGACATTTGATGCTTTTCTAATATGCAGTTCAGTTCCTTAAGTTTCTTCTCTTTTCCATCTTTTTATAATCAGCGGGACATATTTTTCATTGCCGAATTCCATATGTATATCTTGACTGTATTTTTTTTTGTTTTTTTTGTATTTCTTTTACATATTCGGGATATATCTTGATGTTATCCATAGACATACGGAGATTTATCTTTTCTTATGATTTTGAAAAGTTTTAGCCTTCTGAGCACTTCACATGTATATAACTGAATAACAGAATTGCAATAGAAGTGGCAAGAATGACACTATTTGGAATATGCCTCTTTGGATTTTCACTTCTTCTAAGGTTTTAATCCTGTTGCTACGGACGAAGGCGAGAAAACATACCAAAATCCGGATTCAAGGGAAGTAAAACGATTTTGAAATAAAATATAGCAACCAAGAGAACATAAAAAAACAAATGTATAAGCAACATGGGAAAAAATTAAAAAGACTCGAAGAAGAACTGGAAGTGAAAATACTCATAGATTCACTCAGAACGACACAAAAAAATACCAAATTCGAAAATGACAAGCCATGATGGAATATATTGACTCTGGTTCAAGAAATTGATCATCATCCATGACAGACTAGCACTTGAAATGAACAGATATCTACAAGAAGCAGACTTACCCTTAATAGACCACATTGATTAAAAAAAACCCTCAAAGGAACCTCCCCAAACAACTACAGACTCATAAGGTTCCCACCTCTGATGTGGAAAATAATAACTGCAAAAATAAGGGAAGGGATTTATGACTCGCTTACAAGAAACAGAGTGACATGCGAGCTACTCTTTATTGATCAGAACATCCTGAAAGGGAGCAAGATGTGACAGAAAAATCTAGCTATAGCCTGGATTGACTATAAAAGGCATACAATATGTTTCCGTGAATCTGGATTATAAACTGCCACAAAATATACAAGAGTTCAGATTAAATCATAAACCTTATTGAGAAAATCATGAAAACATGAAGAGTGGAAGTAACTGTAGAAAGAAAAATGTTTGCTGAAACAAAGTTCCAAAGATGTATATGTAATAGCGATGATACCACTCAGTTAGATACTCAGGAAATGCACAGCCAAATATATTGCAAGAAAAGACCAACCACGTGATATACATGGACAACATCAAACTATTTGTAAAAAAATGAAAAAGAACAGGAAACCCTTATACAGATTGTGAGAATATACAGTGAAGATATAGGAATGGAATTTGGCATAGAAAAACGCGTCATGCAAGTAGTGAAAAGAGTCGTATTCTGCAATGCTGGACAAACAAGGAAAGACTTGAAGATATAAAAAATATAATTTATCTTTTTATTATTCGACGGCAACGATTGTGCGTAGTAATAATACAGTCAGAGAAAGTTTTCACATATCTTTCTTCTGTGGCGTGGACTCTTTTTGTGAAGTAGTGCAACGGCCGAATATATGACATGTTTGCCTGAGTGACCCACAGGTCTTTCCCTTCGCTTGAAAGACGTGCGAATCTCTCCCCTTCGCTTGAGCGACAAGCGGATCTCTCCTTCAGTTCAAAATTATAGACCTTATATTGTCTTTTCAAGTCCCATACGGAAGTATGAACATTATTTTCGCTGCACGTTTTTTTCTGTTTATGGCTGGTTATCGGAACTTACATACTTCCATTTTTTTCCGGTAATTTGTTGATCTTATCTGCGAACGAAAATATCTGTCACTCTATCCATAGGCAATAAATCCTATTCTCGCCATCATATTTTATATTCTCTATCCTGTCAAAACATTTTTTTGATTTTATCTTGCGGCCACATTGAATCTGCCAAGTTCATCGTTGCCAGCTAAGCTAGTATATTACAAAAGTGTCAAATGACACATGACGGAAGTAATCAAACTATTAAATGAAGTAATAATCAGAACGCACGGAGAAAAGGAAACCTTTGAATACTTGGACATATTGGGAGGTGACACCATCAAACAAGTATCAATGAAAGAAAAGAAATGTACCTCAGAAGAGGCAGAAAACTACTCGGGACAAAACTCTATAGTAGGAACCTTGTCAAACGGATAAATAATTGGACTGTCCCCCTCGTAAGATACTCTTGACCATTCTTGAAGTGGACCAGAGAAGAACTTAAATGAATGGACCAGAGAACAAGAAAAAACTAATGACCATGCATAAGGCCTTGCATCCCATAGATGACTTTGACCGACTATATCTGTCAAGTAAAAAAGGCAGAAGAAGATTGTCAGCATTGAAGACAGCACTAACGCATCGATACTATAACTTGAAGAAAGCATAGAAAAGCGTGGATGGAGATTGATCAAACCCACGAGAAACAATACTGATGACACGGGGATCAGCAGAACGAAAATTACGAGAAAACAAAAGTGGGAAGAAAACCAACTCTATGGACATTTTAAGCGACTAAGAAGCGACATATCAAACGAGAAAACATGGACGTGGCTAAGAAAGGAACCTTAAGAGAGAAGCTGAATCTCTTTTAAAAGCAGCGAAAAACAACGCCATAACGACGAATCATATCAAAAGCAAGAATTGATAAGACGCAACAAAACAGCAGTTGTAGTTTATGTGGTGATAGAGACAAAACGATTAATATTATAATAACCGAATGCATCAAATTAACACAGAAAGAATATAAGACAAGGCACGACTGGGTGAGCAGAGTGATCAACTGGGAATAGTGCAAGAAATTGAGGTTTGACCATTTAAACAAATGGTATATGCACAACACAGACTAAGTCCTGGGGAATTATACACAAAAACTCCTTGAGATTTAGTTATACAAACGGATCTACTAATATCAGTCTGACGATCAGACCTTATAATAATCAACAAAAAAGAGGGAACTTGCTAGATTGTAGACATTACAATCCCGGTTGACCAAAGTTGAGTAAAACTGAAAGAAAGTGAGAACAAGCATAAGTGCTCTTGGAAATTCACCAAATATTGGTACAAGGACTGGAGGACTTAGAAATAAAAGGACGGGTGAAAACTGTCCAAACTACAGCATTTTTGAGATCGGCCAGAATACTGAGAAGAGTCCTGGAGACGTGAAAAAACTTACTGTCACTCAAACTCTAGTGATATGAAAAAATCTCGATGAGTAAAATAATAATAATAGTTGTTCTCAAGCGATTCACAATGAATTCTTAATCAATTAAAAACCGAAAACACTTTTGATACATTGCATATTAAACACAATTCACCGTAATTATATTTCCGGGCTGATCTAATTTCTGTTTTTATTTGCATGTTAATTTCTCTTTGTTGTAATTAATTCAATTTTGTTTATTTTATATCTTGAATTTCCTAACTGCAAAAAGATCAACATTTTGTTTTCATATTTAAAACACCAATTCTCCTTATATTTTAACTCTCTCTCTCTCTCTCTCTCTCTTTCACTCTCTTTCTTTCTTTCTCTCTCTCTCCCTCTCCCTCCCTATCTCTCTCTCTCTCTCTCTCTCTATATATATATATATATATATATATATATATCTTTCTATCTATCTTTGTCACCTCTTTCTTCTTTTTCCGTCACCTGACAGTTCATATATTTTTACAAATATACTGCAAACTGCATGTTTTCAAACACCTGCAGTTTTAATCATAAATTGCACGAAATGAACTTTATTTAGGTGTCACCATGCTTTGATTTTTCATTTGGCACACTCATGTCATATTTCAAAAATATATTTAATTTGCAAGATTCTATAGAATTAACTCACACAACCGTCTATTTAAAGTGAGTTATTTATTATTATTATTATTATTATTATTATTATTATTATTATTATTATTATTATTATTTCTGTTGTTGTTATTTTTTGCTTCTATTACTACTCTTGTTTTTGACTTTCAGGTAAAATCTGTTGAAATTTCTCCCAAACTGAAAATGACATATGCCACAATACACAATATTTTTGAAGCGAAATATAAAACCACCAACTTTGAAAAAAGGGTTCGTGTCATGCTCGTGATCTGCCGAAGAGAAAAAGTGAGTTTTGATATTTAAAGACTACCTAACTTAGAGTGTAGCGTTAAACTTTGTTTTGTGTCCTGCAAAGTTACAACAAATCACAAATGTTAATCTCTTTAATAAAAGTCCTTGTTTTTTGATAGCTGTTTGTTGATATTTGACTTCATTTATTTGCCTCTGAGGCTTTTGGTGTTGGGCTTCTAATTATTTTCTTTTTATTTCATTCTTTCCTTTTGGACAAGTGAAACTAGATTGACGATATAAACTTCTTTACTGTCCATATTATAGACAAACTTATTATAAGACACCGTGTTCAAGAATCTTTAAACTATATAAATATATATATATATATATATATATATATATATTGAAATGGATAAATTGTTGTCATTTGAAATTATCAATTTCGTCCATATGGTTTATTTGCTTTGGGTTTTGTCTATTATACAGCAAACGAGAGCCAATTGGGCATTGACTGTAAGGAAAGCACCACCATGATACAATTCACTCTTTAAGGAATTTAAAAACGGCATGATGCACTGCCTACCATTCACGCCGGTAATGACTATTCGAAGAGTTCAGAACGCTAGGGTGTCAATCTGAGGACAGAATTATATCCATATATTTGGCACCAAAAACCTTGTTCACATCCAGGGGTTTTAGGTGGTTAATGGCGATTGTTATGTTATGTCTCAATTCATCTTCCATTATGTCCTCTGACTCAACACAGAGGCCAACATTAAGTGTCTGGGGGAAGTAGGGCTAGCCTAGACGAAGACTGTGACTACTGCAAGGCTCTACATTTGGGGAAAGGACAATGCACCGAGCCACACCAGAAGAATAACCCAATCTTGACAATCAGAAAACTTCTGCAACCACATCACCGTTGACAACTCAACGTCTAACTGTTACATAGCCATACATGAATATGTGAAATAGACATATTCATACCAGTATGCAAAACGTTCATAATGTCCATAACGCACATATATAGATAACATAGGAAACCCGAAACACAAAAAAACACTTACAACTTCTTTGTTCAGGTACGAAACTCTTTATTACCCTTGAGTAGAAGAGGTTTTTCGACATAAGGAGAGAGGCACAATCTTTCTATGCTGGCTTTTCTATCTGCCCCCAACCACGAGCGACACCCGATGCAAGGCCTCGGTGAGCTCCGAAAGTCAACCGTCATCCTCGGACGCTAAAACTCAACTCTGCTTTTTTTCAAATCTCAAAATCCTCAGCCCACGCTTCTGGTGCATGACGTCATTCATATCCCCCTGGTCACATTTTTCTATCTGGGATTTTTATTTTGACATCTCTGAATTACATATCCTCCCCGCGTGCGCGTGAACTCCTGCACTCATGTTGCACCTAACTAACCCATGCGCTAAGCGAAAGGTTCTCAGCCTAACTAAACCGAAAGTCAAGATAAATATAACGAAATCCCTCGGCCATTCTATTACATAACTCCCTAGATTCCAATTCCTTGGGTTGAACGAGAGACGAACAAAACTATGTGCAGCACCAAAGATGAAATGAAGGCAAGGATAACGGCAGCATTTTTCAATTTAAACTGGAAAACCGCCGAAAGGCTTGTAAGAGATTCTGAAGTCGCCTGGAGGCTGTACTTAAAGCCAATAGCGATCTCTGTGAATTGATTTTGGTCAATACCTCTGATAAACTGAGATGTCAATATTATTTTCATTTTTTGCCTAATTTAGACACCAATTTTCCCATCGAATACTATAAAAAAACATTTCTTAGGCTGTACTGCTTAATGGTCGATATATATATATATATATATATCGACTATTAAGCAGTGCTGCCTCAAGATTTCTTTCCTTCTAAACTAAAAATATGATGAATTTGTTTTTTCTGATGAGACATTTTACAATAACAGAGATATCAATAGCTATAATTTATTAGCACATTTCACAGCATCAAGACCTTATAATCAAGAAAAAGAGTTATAAGTTATACTTCAGATGTAAGTATAATGTAAGGAAAGATTTTACTTCTTTTTGGATTGCTACCTATTCTATTTTCACTTTCTTTAAGTCTCTAACGCTGTACATTTTGGTATTAAATGATATCATATACTATGCATTTTAATTCTTTAATAATCTATAAGAGCGAAAAAAATCCTGATGTCTTTGCTTTTAATGAATTTTCCAATTATTTACGCAAAAAAAGGTTAGCCGTGTATTAATTCATGTGCTATACTGTCTCTGTTTTTCTTTTGTCCCTCGGTCTGTCTATCTTTCGCTGACTCTGTCTGTCTGTCAGTCTGTCTGTCTCTCACTCTCTCTCTCTGTAGAAATATATATGTGTGTGTGTGTGTGAGGGCGGGTGCAAGCGTCTTTAAACAATAGATTTTCTGATAAGGCAAATATTGTTAAAAAGAACAGATAACAGTGCGGTGTTTAGCTTTTTATTCGTATTTTCTTATTTCCTTTTGAAATTTCACAATTGTGCTTAATAGCAATTATAAAATGGCCAAAGTCTCTATTAGTGTAGTCCTAGTACAGTTTGGTTCATTGTTGTTGGAAACGTGCGAACAGTAATAGAAACTAGACTGTTTAAAAAATGTCATCGATCTCTGTGACGACATATCGATCCTCCAAGAGAAAATACAATGTTAGGTTTATTTTATATAAACAAATATGCAAATATTGCACTATATACAGCGTGTTAGCATTAGGCGTAAAGTTACAACTACGAATCCTTGAAATGGTAAATTCAGTCCTCTCAAGACACTTGGAAATCTTCCGTCTTATTTACTGGTTGATACAGATATATTTCAAAATGTAAACTTTACTGTATTCTCTCCACTATTTTCAGTTTCACGTGCTAATGCATGTATCATTTTCGAACAAATACAGGATTAATTGCATATTCTCATTCGTATATTTTAATGATTGATTGATTTTACGCCATGATAACTCATCTGGGGTTATTTTATACCTACATGTCAGAGAATCGTGTATGTTTATATTTACATTATTTGCATACTTTCTCAAGTTTTTTGCATAAATTTAAATGATATCAAATTGCCAGACAAATACTAATAATTTATAAACATCTATTTGATCCATGTTTAAAATTAGCTGGTAATACGTTTCTGTGTCAGAGTGGAACTGGGTGTAATGGCAATGTGGGAACTTTATCTTACCCAGTACTTCAGAACTAGAACCTTACAATTTGATGCAGTTTTGACACACACCCTACACACCTTTGTTTTGGGGGAGATCTCATACATATGCTGGGCATACTACATTGTATTTTATGTCTCGCTTGAAAGGGCAACTGTATATTTTAAGGATATTAAGGTGGTGGTATATGGCCTAAAGGAAAGTGTTTTTCTATTATCTTGTTCATTTTTTAAATAATTTTTACCAAAACTATAATGCACGTATTATTGTTCAAGACACAGCTTTCAATGTCATTTACCACTTCATCTTTTATTTTTCATACACAGTTCAATATTGTAGTCTCGGTACTTAATTTTGTAAATGAAATTATTAGATTTGGTATTCGTTTGGTTTCTTTGTTTGAGGGCCGATAATTCAACCTTTGTGGATTATTTAATGCCGAAACCATCCCTGTAGAAGAACAGCAGTGATACTATTTAGCCCATAATTGGGATAAGAGCATTCATATATTTCCCAAGTGAACGGATCGGCACTACCAGAGTTCGACCTCTTTTACTTGAGCCCGGATTCCAGTATTTTATTAATTACTCCACGGGGCGAAATTGATTTACCTACTTGAGATAGGTATATTGGGAATATATAATTTTGACCGTTCAATTGTGTGGCTCTTTTGTAGATTCTTTCAATATCATTTTTAATTGTTTTCATTCGATTACATTGTCTAAAAGAAAAATACCTTTATAGCTCTTTAACGTTCTATTTCATATATCTATTTATTTACCATCCCGTCTTTACGATCTGGATGAGATACAAGGCCAGTTTTTAATCGGAATTTAACATGCTTTAATTTAGCGTTTTTCTTCTTAGATCGTTTGCCATACCGAGACTCAAGAGCCCGGTCTGATTGACAATTTTACCCATAGCAGCGGGGAGAATAGTCGGATTCATACTTTTCTCTAAGTGTATTAACGGTATGTGAAACGAAAACAGCTTCATCCAGATGATTTGAACTTGGGTCGCCGTGTCAGTTTCCTACTACGACATCCATTACACCACAACTGCCTCTCATATTATGTGGATATGTAAAAAGGGTCTTAGACTACTATTGGTCAACTCCCATCTCCTTCAGTCTCTTCACTTTCCTTCAATTCGTCTTCTTTTCAGGTGGTTGTCTTGTCACCTCGGTCGCTCTGATATCTTTTTCGAGTTACCATTTTTGATCTTATTCGTTAATGAGGAAAGACAAGTGACCATAATTTCATGTGCACATTTTACTTTTTTATTTATTGACGACTTTCTCTTGCATTATCGACTCGGGAAAAAAGAGAAACCATTGAAAGTATAATTGTGAGTTCATCTTCTCTTGTTGAGAGTTTCTCATTAATAGACTAAATTATTCGAATCATTTTCGTCATCCGACCGAAACCATCCAATCAGAGCCGTTGTCTTAGATTGACCTCAAGTTCAACAGTTGTTCATCATTCTGTTTGAAATTACTTCTACGTAAGACTTTATTTGAATGCTACACTTCATAACAAAAATAGATCTCTTTGATTTATTATGTAACAGAAATTATTTTCAAAAGATAAATATCTTTGTCATTTAAATCTAGCGATGTGTTATTGTTTTCTTTTATTATTTTACTTTTAAGTTTATTAATTATTTTAAGAATATTATTCTGGAAAAAATGCTGATTTTTAAAAATATTTCTCTTAAACGATTGATGAAGCGTTAGATATTTTATTTTATTTTTTTACGAGTAACAGGTAAATATTCGTCCCAATACTTTTTTCTGTGGTGTTTATCAAATCTAATTATTTTCTAGTTCTTGTGTTTTTCTTTTTTTTTTTTTTTTACTTTTTTCTAAATATGATTTAATTTAGCATTGGTTCACTTACAATTTAAAGCTCCTTCATTTTCTCTTTTCACCTTAACGAGGATTTTAATGTTTGGGGGGATTTGGGTAAACTAGGGCGTAAACCGGCTCATTAGCCTCGTTGGTAGATTTTTCGCCAATGGTCCGGGAGACCGGGATTCAATCCCAGGCCGAGTAATACCAAAGACTTTAAAAATGGTACTTGATACCAACTTGCTTAACACTCAGGAATATAAGGAACGTATCAAGGGTAAAGTGGAGCCATCCAGGGAAAGGAGTAGCGCCCTTCCTTACACCTCGGTGTAGTAGCTATTGAAAAGGGAGCCTACGGGTTACCCTAAACTTCGGTCGCCAACATTACTTACTTTTTAGTACGTGATAAATTCATTTAAATACTTTGTAATCATTGGTGGGTGATCGGATTTTCTTTCGATATACATAGACATATATTGTCCGGTTTTTGATATGGCTAATATGAAGTATTGTCTGGGTTAACAAAAAATTGACTTGTTTCAGGCCCGATATTATATCTAAATATTAACTGTATCTTTTGAAAAAGCTTATTAGCGATTCTTTGTAAAATCTACTTGTCTACTGCTTTGTTTTTTTAATACCGATGCTTCGTCTTAGTAAATGTTGGGCCGGTGCTTTTTAGAAGCAGTAAAGATTTCCATATATATGGCTGCAATTTCACACGTGTTTATCAATAGCGGTGGTGTTAGTTCCTTACTTAATCCATATAGCGTCCTCATGGTATAAGCCTTAAGGCAATGTTTTGTAATATTAATTTGCACCACTTCAACATTAAACGCCCTGCTCGCAAAGCGTATTATATGCTGACTGTATCAACAGCAGAGAGGTAACATTTTGCTCAAAAATAGGTGTCCTGGGTAAGACATCAAACTAGATCTAATAATGAGTTCCTTCCGTCTGTCCGTATATCTTTCTCTGACTCTCAGTTCTGGAGATTTGAGGAATGTTAATTACAACTTGACTGTCATTACTCCCTGATCCACTCTGTCTCAGAGCAGTTGTATCTGTTAGGATCTTATCATTGGATCAAAGAGATACCTTTTGAAAATTGTTAGTTTTAGACATAAATACTAGATAATGGTTAAAAGTTATTCATAATCGATAGGACGGTGAGTAAAAAACAAAATTAAAAAAAGTCTTTTAGAAACAATTGCACAACAATTGTAAATATAAACGTAAAATGAAAGAGATTCCCAAATCGCAAAGCATATAATAAGTCAGAACAGTCTGAAAAGCCGTTAAAATCAATAAATCAAGCTTCAACGTTAATAAATTGCTTTGCTGAATCTGAATGTCCATCAAGTTCATTTATGTCAATTTGAACAAAGATGCGCTTGTTTTTATGTATATACAATGAAAGAAGTCAATGACTACTTTCTAATTATCGATTGTTTTACTTCCAGTGGATGCCCAACTTGACTCCAATTTTCTCCAAGAAGAGTTCATTGATTCGACCAATTTGGGTTTAAGGACGTTAAGTGTCTTGCACTCTAGATTCAGTCTAATGCGTTTTTGATCGCCTTTAATCGTTCGAAATACTATTTTATGTGACTATCTTAATTATGTAGTTAACACTTTTAATCTATCTGTAATATGACTGTTTTTCTTATCGAATATGATTCTCTCACCTCCTCGTAGCAGGAGCCCCCATGGTGTATTGGCTGACCTACTGGACTGCTACATTATAGTAAGCGGCTCCAGTCTCACTGTTAAGTTCACTTTCAGACTAAAATCCTTGGGGAAGGGAGTAAAGGCCTTATCTTTCATCTATGTGTTAAATAGTATGATTACACTTCTTTTACAAGAATGGCTTTGGCATTAGATAATCCACAAAGGTTGAGATGACTTTAAAGAAACCAAACCGAACTAAAGTAAATTCTCGAATATTTTTTGCTGTTTGTGGCAGACTAATAAATACATTTTTGTAAGCACTTTTGTCGATAAAATCCGTTTTTTTATTTACCCGCTTTTAAGTTCATCTTTTAACGTATTCCTTTTTATCTCAAAATTCATTTTATTTTGAAAGGTGATATTTATTTTTATAAATTTTACTATGGTGAATATGTCTTTCTTAAACGACACAAAATTCTATTGTTGTTGGGAGACATTTTTGTTTTGAAACCATAATTTATGTTTCCAGGGTCTTTTCTTTTTCCATAACTTGAAAAATATATTTTCCATTATATCCAAATGTTTTTAAAAGAATTATTGAAAGCAGCCATCAGCATTTATCACCATTAAATACGATAAATAAAATTTTAGAATTAATCCATCTTGGAGAGTTCTCAATCCTACCTAAACCCGAATTGATCGATTTGACAAAAAGATCTCGTAGAAAATATGAACAAACCTGAGGCATAAACTAGAGTTAAATCTGTGAAAAATTGCGGTGGCAGTGATTGACATGTTTTTAAAATATTCAAAGGTAATTCCATCTTTATCCACTTTGACATCAATAAATTTAATCCTCCCATGTCAGAGAACCTCCTTGACATAGTTTTACGTGAAACAAATCATTATTTAACACTGAAGATGAGAAAATTAACTTAATAAAATTTTGACAAAAGCCTCTCCAATAAAATTACCCTTTTAGAATTCTACCTACAGTTGTAAGGGTAATATACCTAAAATAATTAACAAATATAATATAACAATCTTACAAGAATAGGATTACAGCCAGCATTCAATATGTCACTCAAAATGTACAAAGGACATGTTGAAAAGAATACAAATATTGATGAATAGGGAATCTGCAAAAGAGCGAAAGAAACGACCTTCTAAAAAAGAAGAAAATATCATATAATCTCAATTTATTTATCTCAGATTGAAAATAGATTAGTAACCCTTCCTTATCAAGGTATTTAGGAATTATAAAATGGTCAATACTTTTATAGAAATTTGAAAGAAAATAGAAGCCGAGTGTATAAAGGGTAGCAAACCGATTGGAAGATGTAACTTTAAGAAAAACGGAAAAAAAATTATTTAAATTGAAACAGCCAGTAGTCAGAAAAATGATAAATAAGTAAGACGAATTGTAAAAAGGTTGGCATTTAAATAATTTCCTTTTATGTATTCTACAACCCGATTAATAGCCGAAAAATAAGCAAATAGAAATCTAAAAATGATCCTGTATTTGGTTGAAAAGAAATATTTTTGTTACGTAAACAGTTTTTGTATAAACTGAACAATTATTAAAACGGAATATGGAAGACAAGCCAGAGGAGACACCATTTTCGAGTGATGATCGTAACAGTAAATGAAAAACAGTTGATGAATAATTACTGCAGGGTTCTTATTTTTAAAAGCTTTAATATTTTATATCAGTTCTACTCTAAAAGCATTGAACACTTTTTGACTCATTTTTATGAAAAAAAGAAAAATTGTTTTCACCTCGCCAACTTATAATCAAATTAAATTTTTATACATTGATTTAACATTTCATTGTTGGGCTCATTGTACATTGATTATAAAGACGTGAATACGTCAAAGAATTTCACGAAATGGCCGGATTTTCATCTGAAAATCACTTACTCCGGTAAAAAAAAAAAAAGCAACGAACTTTGGTGGTGTTTAAAGTACTGCGGGTTGCTTGAGTGTTAGATTCTTTCACATCTGGTGAAGATCTTCTTCGCTCCACATTTCTCCAATATATATATATATATATATATATATATATATATACGCGTGTGTGGGTATGTATGTATGTATGTATGTGTTTGTGTGTTTGGAATATTTTAGGCACTCGTGGTGTAATTGTTATTATCGCAAGGAAATAGACAAGGCTACCGGGGTTTAAATTCTGAACGGTGCTGTTTGCGTCTCGCATAGCGCTTATACCTTTGGGAAAATTATGAATCTGATTATTCTTTCTGAAGCTATGTGTAAATAGTACAGCATAATGGGCTTTTTATCCAAGATATGTCATCCGGTTTTGGAAAAGGAAAAATTCTTATTTCAAACCTGTTAAACACCGCTTAAAAATTGACCATGTGTTGTAACAACATGTATGAAGGGGTTGAATATATTTTTAGTAGAAACGAGACGCCAACTGTACGGCCACCTGCCTCCCATCACGAAAACTATACAGGTCAGACTAGCCAGACACGCTGGACACTGCTGGAGAAGCAAAGACGAGCTCGTAAGTGACGTACTACTATGGACCCCCACATATGGCCAAGCAAAAGCAGGACGACCAGCCCGAACTTACATACAGCAGCTATGTGAGGACACAGGATGTAACCCAGAAGACCTGCCGGAGGCGATGAACGATAGGGAAAAGTGGCGAGAGATGGTCAAGGACATCCGTGCTGGCGGCACGATATGATGATGATGATGCTATATATGATTAAAATTTGAATAAGAATATTTTCTGTTACTTTCATTACACACATATCCGTATTAATGTTAGCTTGGTCACGCTGGAAGTTTTAAAATCAAATAAATACATTTATTCATTTTTAGAATTTCAAGTATTATTAAACTACCGATAATAGGAATATGTTTCAAATGAAAATAAGGGAAACTATTCATAAAACCTTCTTCTACTTGTTGACATGTGTATGTAAGAAAGAATCTATGCTAAAGAAAGAAAAGAACCAAAACATCACTAACGCAGCAATCGTCGGTGTGTTTTGGTCCACAGTTTCCATATCAAGGCAACAATTTTTGGGCCACTATATTATTTTACCAGTCAAACTTAAGCAAATTTCGTACAACCACCGATAAAAATACTATTGACCATCAGTGTTCCTTTTCTGTAAGCATCCTTTGAACCAATGCCCATCTTGAAAAAAAAAAGAATGCTGCATGTTGCAGCTGTTAAAGTCATGGTTTTTTCAAAACTTGCCAGATGCCAAGATCTATTTATATTAAAGTTTCCAGAAGGTAATCAGTGATAGTGAGTGAACAGTCCAAAAAGTTTAGAGGGAATGAGACAAAATCACATTTTAACCATGTGACAAATCGGTGTCATCTTAGAGGCGCAGTAGGAATTACAAGCAACATTCTGTACACGTCTTAGAAATATTAGACATCAATATGAAGTCTATTATTTTGTATATTTAATTTACATGTATATTAATACGATTATTTCGAATACAAGGATAGCTACGCCTTTTTGGCGGTGATTTTCTTGTTTGATATCGTTCATGGCAATACGAAACGGATTGAATAGTTTGTTAAGATTGTTCATTGCAAGTTTTATCAAGATCAAAACTGTAGTTATGCATATTCTTAAAATTCTATGCCCTTCTACATGATACTACTGATTATATATATATATATATATATATATATATATATATATATATATATATATATATATATATATATATATATATATATACAAGTTTCGTACAACGGTACGTTCTTTTTATTATCTTATGTTGTTTGTTCTCCCAGTTTCTTGATAGTTTAATTCCTCTGTATCCTTGGTCCACTTGATGGAGAAATGTTCCTAAGTTCTGCTTGCAACCGCTTTCGATCACAAGGGGTTTTTTTTTATTAGAGTTGTTTATTTTTGTACAATACGGGTGCGACATTTAATTTCCTTGGAAGGTTTTATTGTTAGTGATATGTGATTTAGTCTGCTTCTAAGTTATTACAATGCTTGATACATTCATGCTAGTTTTTATGGCTGTTTCCTTTTTTAAATATTTTTCATATTGATGTTTTCGAGGATTTGTAGGTGTTTCTTGTTATTATATTTTTATTTGATAGGAAGAAAAAAAAACAAAAAAAAATTGGGAACTGGACTTCTTCATGATTCGAACCATGATACAAAGAAGCTTTAAAGAAAATTGGGGAAAAAAATAGTATCATAAAACATACATATTACGTGGTATTTTACCAAGCATGTATAAATAACAATCAGTCGCTAATATATATATATATATATATATATATACATATATATATATATATATATATATATATATATATATATATATATATATATATATATATATATATATATAGGGGGGTCAGTGTGTCTGTGAGCCAATGTCTGTGTCTGCGTGTGCTAACGTGAGTGCATTGGTACTGGATAGTGAAAAAGACTTTTTGATCTCTGAGAGACATCATTTATAAGTTGCACTGCTGTGCTCTCTTCTGATATTTCAAAAGTATGACCTAGACCAAAACACACACACACACCCACACACACACACACACACACATATATATATATATATATATATATATATATATAACTGAAAAAAACTACACCTACCTGACGATTGATTTTGGTGAAACGTACATTTAGAATCGTTTGTTTTGTTTTTGGATTATTTTTCATTTGAATACTGTATTTGCTGTATATTTTAGATTAGGCAGTTTACTTTTCGATGTTATCAAAGCATAGTGCAGCAGCAGGTGATCCCATCTGGAACGCCGCTTGCGGATCAAGAATTTGTACTCATGCAAGATAATGACCCAAATCATACAACTAAACTCTGCCGGAGAAAAGACTAAATCCAAAGAAGAATCCTATGTCCTTTAACAGCGGATTTAAATCTCTTTGAACTGGTGTGGGATGAACTTGATCGTAAGTCAGAGGTAAAAAAATCCCTAAAGTGCGGCTCACCTCTGGCAATTCTTGCTGGAAAACTGGGGAGAACTATCTGCAGTCTAACTTCCGTCTTTAGTGGAAAGAAAGCCGAGAATCAGTGAGGCAGTGAGAGTGACAAGAGAGAAAGTTATCTTGATGAATCCAAAGATTAAGAACATTTTGTGTTTTTTTGGTTTAATTTGTATAAAATGTGGATCAGGAAGATTTGTATTTAGTATAATAATTAAAACCATTTTAGTTCTTACTTTGTTTCATTAAAATTAACCCTTCGGACGAGAAATAAAAATTTTTGAGGGTGGCCGAAAATATTGCATTGGTAGTGCACACACACACACACACACACACATATATATATATATATATATATATATATATATGTGTGTGTGTGTGTGTATTAAAAGAGTATAGAGTTGTCACTATCTCACTTGGCGGTTTGTTGGAGATCAAATGCGGAATAATTTGAAGAGTGCAATATCTATGATAGAGCTATTATATAATATACTCATAAATAAACATATATGAATTTTTATATATATCTGATAGCATGAGTTCTTATCCACGAACACTGGTTTCATGCCGTCTTTATGCGGCAATCATCATTTTCTTCCCCCGATGATGACGTATAAAGACATTATGAAACTAGTGGTCACAGATAAGCAATCATGCTAATAAATATTCATTAAAACTAATTTATATTTATACATATTTCTCTTTATTCTTTTCTCTCTGTCTGTATATATGTGTGTCTGTGTGTGTGTCTCCCTCTCTCTCTCTCTCTCTCTCTATATATATATATATATATATATATATAAATATATATATACACACACAGTATTATATAAGTACATACACCAACGCTCGAATTCGGGCACGCACAAACTCACTCCGACACACACACACACACACACACACACACACACACACATATATATATATATATATATATATAATGCTAATTTCGTATCGTTATTTCACACTTTTCGGGTATAAAAAATACTCAAGTATTTTTTACTCCTTCTTCGATCTCCATCTCTTTGTATCTCTGTCTCTCTCTGTCTTTCTCTCTCTCTCTAACTCACTCTCTTTTCCCTACTCTCCCTGTTACACACGTCCCCTCTGTCACCTCTTTTCTATCTCTTATCTTCATCTCTTGTCTTAATTTTCACGGTTGGACTGGAAATTCGATATCAGGTAATTATTAAACACATTGATGAAATGATCGACATATTACAAAGGTAATCGATTATGTGAAAAGTCATATGAGAAAAAGCGTTCAATAGAGAGCCTATTAGAAGAAAGACAAACAAAAATAATCAAAACATAAAAAAATATTGGTTCCCATATAATCTATGGTAATGATAATGTCTTGAATTAATGGAGCAAAAAATGAATACTATTTTATTCCTAAGCTTTTCCAGTAGCAATTTATTCTACTTTAATTTTCTTCTGTTAATTACAACGCTATTTCATACATTTTAACATTCTTTCCTACTGCAAAGTTTTCTTGAAGTTATTTTGATTTTCAAATTCCCTTTTTATTTATGTATCTTAAATTTATTCTTTTCAAAATCGCTTATATTCTAATGCATGTAAAGATTTAACGCAACGATAAACAGAATCGGCAAAACGTGTTTGCCTATGGCTGTTTCCCTTTAAACAAATGAACCATAAATTGTTCAATTCCACATCTTCCTCCGCCCAATATGATCAACAGAAGATAATCCTGTCAATGACATGTCACTATGCATAAAAATGAATAAAATTGATGACCAAAAATTAATTGTGTGTAGGGTAATACTAATTCAGTTGCTACCAAAAACCGCATATACTCCTGGTTAAAACACAAAACAGCATACACATTTGAGGCTTCTGTTTTGGAGTTATTCGATGTTTGGATAACTGGTCCACAACTATTACTCCCCAGATTCACTCTGATCAAGAGTGTTAATGCCTGTTAAGGTACATTTGTGGACCAAATAGATATAGTATACATCGTTCTCGGTTACATTCTCTTTATACAATTAAAGGATGTTAAGCCACCTTGACATAAAAGTATTTCTATACATCTAATGGCGGCATTGACGGAATTGTTTTTCATGCTGATGCGACGCAAATGTCTATCTATCCATTACCTTTATCATGGTACTTTAGTTTCAATTCATTATGGTTATATTTATGTACTTGTATGCGTATGATGCCTGTAATATGTTCGGCTACAGATGCTGTAACCTCTGGTAGTTGGCTCATTGTCTTAATGTTAAAAACGCTATTTTGACAATGCTTTTGCATTCAGATAAGTTCGTTTTTTTTCTGTATCTGGTTTTTCTAACCCTGTGTCTATATCTCCAATTTCAGGAAAAGATAACTCTTGTTTACCCGCGTAAAAGAGTCGCAGGTTTGAATTAGACTCATGGTATTCTTGTGTTGGTTGTTCTTTTTTTTTCCTCATTTGACGCCATCCTTATAGATGAGTAGTTGTAATGTTATACCTAAACTATTCCATCTTGGCTATTGACTTATGAAGTTGTTTGGGGGAGAATGAGGTGAAGCTCACCGTTGACCCTTTTTTGGATTCATCCACCTTTCTTTTCATTCACCATTCCATATCACACAATTTCCATTGCTAGAGTATTTTGCATCTCCTATAATAAGCTCTACCCTCATAGATTGTTTTACACTGACAAGTAAGAGCAGGATAGATTAAATAGATAGCATGTTTAAATAGGAATGTGTTTGAATTTTGCTTTAATCAAGGTTTTATTGTCACAGAGTTGTGCTTGTCTGGTGCTAAATTAAATGTTATATTTATATATGCATATATAAACATTTACACACACACACACACACACACACACACACACACACACACACACACACACACACACACACTCATGTATATATATATATATATATAATTCTGAGTCCTAAAGCACAAACTGCTTTATTGCAACTCTAATTTTCATGCATTATATATATATATATATATATATATATAGCCATCCAGAGACAGATCTGTTTCGTTCTATCAGAACTCATCAGTGTGGCTAGACATACTAGCTTCCCGTAGCCGGGATCGAAACCCGGTTGACTCAAACGCCAATCTGAATATATATATATATGTATATATATATATATAAATCGAAGTTCATTGACATTTTGTTTTTTCATCCTTTCATTGACTGGTTATAACTTATATATGTACGTGTGGTTTTATGCGCATATGTTTGTATGTAAAGGATAGAGATAGCGAAAGAGATACACCGTATCTGCTCGTGTATTTGTTAAAGCATGCTTGTTTTAATGGGTGTGTTACGGATCTGTACTGTAGTTCACATCACTCACATAAACTCTATCTATCTATCTCTCACTCACTCTCTCTCACTCACGAAATGACTTGTGTCCCCTTCCCCAAGTTGTAGACCTTCCCAAATTATATTTAAATTCATTAGTAACTAAACAGTAAAGAAGAACAGGAGAGATGAAGAAATCGCTTGTGCCACCAGAAAATTAGTTTCAATACTTGTTAGTATAATGTCTTTGAGTCCTACTAATTTAGAATGCCGAAAATTTTACAAAATTGTTTGCTGTTTTATTCTTTGTAAAATGTTGCTTGAACTATTTGTTTAAATGTAAAGACACTTTTACCGTAAATCCAAATTGAATATATGACTCCGGTCAAATGTGACAGTGTACACAACAAATGGTTTCGAATCTTTTCTAAAATCTTAGAATTCTCGCAGCTCCTTCCCATAGTAGTTTAGAAGACCCCCCACAAAAAAACAAAAAAAAACAGCCTAAGTAAATGTCCCAAAGCCACAAAAAACATATGTTAGGGCCAGTATCGGAAGACAGGGGAAAATATACCAAAAACTCTTACTAATATACATTAGTCCTGGACTTTAAGTAAGTTAAAACTTAAGGGAAATGAAAGCCCCCGCATTTTTTTTACGTACACATGGGAAGCAGCATGATGGACGTTAAGGTATTTAAATAAACCCATTGACGGCCAAACGCAATGTCTTACCTGGTTCTGGACGTGTGAATTTTGCGGCTTAACGCTCAGGATCGTCAGTTCGATCGGAGAACTACTGCTGCTCATCTAAAAGAGTGGCTTCTATAGATGAGAATAAAAACAGCCTTCGAAAGATAACCATGACCCACACTCAAACCCCATACATAAACCGCATCGCACGCGGGTAAGAAAGGGACGAATCCCGCTGAGGTTGGAGCCCTAGCCTCAGTGTTCGAAAAATCAGCTACAAAAACTACTAAAATGCAAACAAACAATACAAATAGCGACATGTAACGTTAGAACCTTAATTAGAATAGGTCAACTACCAGAGCTGACTGACTCTGTTGAGAGAAAAGAGGCCCCTATTGAATGTCTGGGATATAAACCTAAACATCTGATGAGGTCCAGTTCTGGAGCTTTGACGAATGTGAAGTGCCCCGTCACTACCTGCTTCACTCTTACTCGGAGTGGCCTTATTTGTCATGGTCCCATCTTTAGGTCAAATATAACTATTTAATCACATAATATTTTTGAAACCATTAACTGAGAACAACCATGATACATGTTGAATAGAATTATGAGTGTTGGATAGAAATACTCGAAAGTGCCTTTAGAATGACATTAAAATGCATTTTATGGTGACGTCGCTATCTTTAATTTTGGGGAATGTAGAGCACCCACTTCATTACCTTTACTTTTAGGTCCACTCTGACCCGGAGTGGTAGTACCTTTTAGAGCCCTGTCTAAGAGATAAATAGATGAGTTTAAACTTTTACTAGGATTAATTATATTGAATAGAACTATAAGGTTTAAATAGCAATATCTGAAACCATTTCATTTTGTTCTAGCAAAGCATTGATTACAAATAGAGCTATTAGTGTTAAGGATATTCGAAAGAATTTAACTGCGTGCAAAAAAAACGAGATCTGGCTCGTTTAAATTTTTTCTATAAGTTATTCGATAACAAATCAAACTGTTGATACATATATGAATATATATCAGCATGTTGGATTAAATAATAAAGACACATTTAGTCCATATAATTTTATAAAGATCTCTTCAAGTTTCCTGACAAGCGTTTAAGGTTTAGGTTGGAGATGGAACGTGAATTTACCGAAATTTTCCCGTGTGCTTTCAAACCCTTGATAGGCTATCATCAGGGATTGTTTGCAACTGTAAAGATTAAAAACAATTTTTTCGATGTTTTTTAAAAAAGTTTTCTTTATAACATTACAAAAATTACGTAAAGATATTTTTGGTAAATTCATCAACCAACTCCAATCTAAAACCTAAACACTTGTCATGAAAATTAAAAGGATCCAAATAAAATCATATAGACAAAATGTGCCCTTATTATTTAATGAAACATGCTTAAATGAAGGATTGCTGCCTAACGTTTCAAATATATATATATATATATATATATATATATATATATATATATATATATATATATATATATAAGATTTAGCATTAATCTCCTATAAGTGTCAATATTCCATAGAACACAAGATTTGAAAAAAAAAACATTTTTTTAAAATAATTTACTTTTTCAAGGAGACGTATTTAGATAAATTTCAATTGGATTTAGTTTCGATCCTTTTGCTAGCCAAGTCATTGATTTTATATGTCTTTAATAAAGAAAAAAAAATGTTTCCCTCGGAGAAGATGCATTATAGGCCAGAAAAATTACTTCTTCATCACTATACCAATTCATGCAATTATCCACAAGACACGACTTTCTCATCAGCTCGTTAACCTATTTTTTGTATTTTTGTTTGTTAGTACAGTATTTCGTTAGCCTTTTCTTTTTTGGGTAAATCCGATTTACTTCAGCAAATTTCTTGCAGTTCTGTCACACACATGAACTAATCTTTAGTCTCATATTTTTCAGTTTGTTCTTATGGGTTTCCAATTTGGAAAGCAGATTACTTTAAGCTTTCTACAGTAACTCTGAGATATTTTACGAAATCTACCAGTATATTTCCTTTTTTATCACCCATTTATTTTATATGAGAACAAAAATTTAAATACGACAAACGGAGAATAACCAATGTCTTTCTCCACATTCCATTATGAGTTGATTTCTTAGGTCAGTTTTACGATCCTTTCAATGTTTCCAATTGAGTGATTCTTACCGGAAAACTTTTATTCAATCAATTAGGTATAACCAATCATTTGTTATGTTCTGTAATAACTGTGCCTCGAACGAATACATATTTGTATAACTAAGATCCTGCTAGTAATGAATCAAAGAATGCAAATTACAAGATGATTTCGTAATATTTGCTCCACATTGGAATATTCTACATTTTCTACTGAATTTCTTCCAGATATTCATACCATTAATTTAAATAATTCGATCTATTTTGTTTAAGGTTTATATTACGAGGGAATAATTTTTGGACTTAATTAAAAATGTTTTGCATCTTATGTATTATTATTCTATTTACTGGTAAATAAATAGTTTGTGATCATCTTATTTATGGATTAATTCCCAAGGTTTTAGCAGGAGTTGAATGCACTTCTAATATGTATCTCCACCAATGAAGTGTGTTGATGCTTTAAGTCCTCACCTATGTTACATATAAATTAATTCAAACAGAAATACTTTATTGTTCATCCGTTAATGCAAAATAATGTATTATTCACGCGATTTCTCTAAAAAGAAAAGAAGCATTTTCTTAATATTTCAAAAGATTTGAAACGGTATATTCTCCTTAGATGAAACAATCTCATATTCACCATGAAAGGTTAAAGCTATTTTTAAAGCCTTATATGGCATCTATTCCCGATACATCCCCATCCATAAGACTGTCAAGAATATGGAAAAAATGGATGAAATGAATCGTTCTATTCTTGCAAATTTACGAACACGTTGTATAATACACTGTCAACATTTAAATAGCAAAAATACCATATGGTATATAGCTATCAGATGTGGTGTATTACATTGTGACAACCTTATATATTCACGAAGAAAAAAAATTGTCAAAGGAGAACTATGATAAATACGTAAACATGAAAGTCTTAATTATATATATATATATATATATATATATATATATATACATATGTGTGTGTGTGTGTGTGTGTGTGTGTGTGTGTGTGTGTGTGTGTGTGTGTGTGTGTGTGTGTGTGTTCGTGTGTGTATTTTGGTTTGGTCTTCTTTGTTTAATAGCATATCAACGTCCACGGTTTATTTAATCGCTTGGCCACCCTAAAAAAAGAACACTGGTAATATAATGTAACACATAGGTAGAGGAGTTAAGCAGTCCACGCATTTCCCAAAGGTCCAAAAGTAAACAAAATGTGAGGACAGGAATTCGAACTTGTTTAATTCAAAGTCACAGTCCAGTCCTTTTGCCATTTGCATCCTACAATATATATACATATATATATATAAAGAGAGAGACAAGGAGAAAGAGACGAGAGATAAAAAGAGAGAGAGAGAGTGAGGAGAGAGAACCATAATATTTCTGAGGTGACAACATGGAGTTTGCCAAATGGTGAATTGGATATAACGAAACAAAACGAGAAAAGAATGACAAGGTAAACAAAAAAATCAAGAATGACAACACAAAAAATGTTTTGCTTTGGCGATCGATTTCTTGTCTTTTCTTTATGTCTAAGGTCACAAGCACGGTTCTCTGTGGAAGTCGAAAGAACGAAAAGAAAACGCTTGAACCAAAGAAAATGGGAGAATACTACGTAAATTGATGAAAAATAGTAAGAGAACGTGGAAATAAATATTCGGAGATGACGTAAGAGGGGAAGGTTGAATCTAATGCAGAATTCAGTATGTCAAAAAAGTGTTAATTGATAAAATATACATTTTTATATGTTATATATGATTAGGTATATCACTATATATATTGTGGTATGATGATAATAGCAATTATTTCAATAATCTATGGTCGATAAGTCAGAGGTAAATAATCATCAAATACGTCAGACAATATATTCAAGGAATCTTTTTAACTGGGATATATATATATATATATATATATATATATATATATATATATATATATATATATATTATGTCGTGCCGCTAGCACGGATATCCCTGACACTCTCAGACCACTTCTCCCTATCATTCATCGCTTTTGGCAGGTCTTCAGGGCTACATCCCGTATCATCACATAGCTGCTGTTTGTATGTTCGAGCTGGTCGTCCTGCTTTTGCTTGGCCATATGCGGGGGTCCATTGGAGTACATCACTGATGAGCTCGTCCTTGCTTCTCCAGCAGTGTCCTGCGTGTCTGGTTCGTCTAACTTGGATAGTTTTCGTGAGGGGAGGCAAGTGGCCGTATAGTTGGTGTCTTGTGGTGTGTTGCCACCAGGACTTGTTCAATATTGCTCTCAACATTCTTGTGTAATTGCCGTTTAGGTTCTTCTTCAGCCGTTTAGTTAGCGTCCAAGTAGTGCATCCATATAGCAGTATCGATACGACCGCTGCCTGGAAGAAACTTCGTTTCATTCTATCGGTCTGGTCTGATTTCCATATGAACGAGAGCCTATCTATAGCCGTCTATGCTTTCGTTATTCGTGTGCCGATGTCTTTTACGGTTGATGAGACGCTGCTTCCTAGGTAAGTTAATTTGTCCACTAGCTTCAGAGAGGTTCCGTCTAGTGTGGAAATGTATTCGGCGAATTTTCATGCCGTGGTAATTTAATTTACAATATAAATTTTTCTACTTGAAAAATAAAAATATCTGCACAACAAATAACTTCAAGACCACCAGATAAATTTTATGGAAAAACCTGAAAAAGAGACAATAAATTTAAAGGAAAACTAAAATGAATGAAGAATTGATAAAATTTTGATGGGGCCATAGAAAAAAGATAATAAAAGCAACAAGGGGGATTGAAGATATAAATGACTCTCATAAAAATAATGAACGGCAAAAGTTCATAGATATTACAATAGAATAGATTATAAATCCCTTTAAATATACATATAAATGGAAGTCACCAGCAATAGATATATAAACAAACTTTTGACCCCTTCACATGTCAACTAGTGACAAAACTTATTTCAGAAATCATTCAATAACCGTAAAAAAATGCCTAATTAGCTCAGAGAAAGAATTAAGATACTCCATGAAATAACACGAGACACATCAAATGCTAAGAACTACCGACCAGTTACGTGCCTTCCGACAACATAGAAAACGAAACGTCAATTTAAAAGGAAAGTATAGACAAATTCATAGAATGTAAGGAAACCTTTCCTTTAGGACAAAGTGGATCCGAAAAAGAATCACTTGGCAGCAAATATCAGCACCTCATTAACAAGAGGATAATAGTGAATTGCCAATCAACGCAGAGAACATTTATGTTTGGCTTGAATTGACAACCAAAAGCTTTTGACAGCCTAAGCCACGAATGAATTTTATAAGTACGAAACATTTTAAAGATAGCAAAATTATCTGAGTTTTCTAAAATACAATATTGAAAGGTAACCTACGAACCTCGTATTAAGCTATGAAAAAGGCGTGCTCAAAACTAATTATCTGAATATTAACAATTGAATTTCCTTTTCAGACACACTTTTTTCTCTATTTTTTTGTTTTGCTCGAATACCTATTTCCATAGAACATAGATACATTAATGATAAACTACCTATTTTAAATGGAAAGCTTAAAGTTATATAGAATATATATAGAATAAATAATGAAGATTTAGAAGGTCTAGTAAACAGGAAGGAAAAATTTAGTTTGGTTTTGTCTGGTTTGGTTTTGTGGCATATCAACCATTTAGGTATTTAATGTCAAATCCTTTTCATACATATCATTCAAATATATATGATTTGTAAACAGATTTTGTAGATAACGTTCTTACACGAGTCTAAGACCATTCTTTTGCTCACTGTTAAATTGTTCCAAGTATTCTATGCATCACTAAGTATTTATTTAAACATCAGTCATTCGTTTATCATATTTACCAACCCCTCCGCTTGAGCAGGATATGACACAAGGTCAATTTTTAAGCGGAGATTAATAGGTTTGAATTCAGAGTTTTCCTTCTCCTAGACATGTTGCCTTACTAAGGCTGAATAACCCAGTCTGCCCAACTATTTAACCATAGCTGGAGAGAGAATAATTGGATTCATACCTTTCCCGAGGTTATTAGTGCTATGTGAAATGCACTCAGTCTCGTCCAGGATTTAAACTCGTGTCGCCGTGTCCATTCCCTACGACGATAACCATTACACCACGGGCACCTCCTCAGTCATTCGTTTATACACAGTTAAATGATTAAACAGTTCTATTTCTAACAACTCATTTCAGAATAAGTCTGTTGTTTACATACAGTTTAAATGTAAAACCAATCTATTTGACTCATAGATTGGACCCTATCAGGTGCTACCTCACCATGTCAGAGTGGCTTTGGGAGCCCTGCCAATACCCTAAAGCTTCAGCATTAGTGGAGCCTTACCATCTAATTGTTACGTGTCTTATCCAGGACACTTTTTGTAGATGGGTGCCTTAGCTCTCTGCAGAGCTGTAATTAGTGTCTTTTATAGCCCTCAGCTGACTTACCACAAAAGATTTATTGACAACATATATTTGCAGTTAGGTCCGGAAAAATCTGCAAAAACCACTTCAAGGAAAGGCTAGTAAGTAAAGTCTAAAAACATTACTCGAGATATAAACTTTGAAATGACAGGGTTAGAATACAATAAAACATTTAAATTGTTAGAAATAAATGAAATGATAGGTATCAATTGTATTATAAATAAAGGAAAAATAGGATAATATTTCTATTAGAGAATTAGAGATATATCAAGAACAAAACTAAAAAGGAAATGTATAGCGTTTAACTTTTAAATGTAAAGGCACGCTTACTCTACTGTAAAGCCAATTTGATATTAAGCCTATCCACATGTCAGCGAACAAGGCAGAATGTTTTTAAATATCTTCTATCGAATAATTTAAAAATTCGTAAAGAAAGCCCTAACAGTAGTTTAGAAGAAAAAGCCTAGAATGCTACTACAGCCCCCCCCTCAGAAAAGGAAAAAGAAAAAAAAAAAAAAAAAAGCAACAAAAACGAATTGTCCCCTTCACCCCACTAGACCGCCCCCAAAGCTACCTAAAATATCAGTAGTAAATAAAAGTCCCAACGAAGAAGACGTATTTGAACTCAGGAGCCAAGTGGAAGAAATATGTCAATATTGGTCAGTATGTCTTTAATTCCAATTTAAAATGCTGAATTTTACAAAATGTTATGCTGTATTTTGTTTGTAAAATAATGCTTAAACTATGCGTTTTAAATGTAAAGGCACGCTTACTCTACTGTAAAGCCAATTTGATATTAAGCCTATCCACATGTCAGCGAACAAGGCAGAATGTTTTTAAATATCTTCTATCGAATAATTTAAAAATTCGTAAAGAAAGCCCTAACAGTAGTTTAGAAGAAAAAGCCTAGAATGCTACTACAGCCCCCCCCCCCCCTCAGAAAAGGAAAAAGAAAAAAAAAAACAAAAAACAAAAAAAAAAAAAAAAAAGCAACAAAAACGAATTGTCCCCTTCACCCCACTAGACCGCCCCCAAAGCTACCTAAAATATCAGTAGTAAATAAAAGTCCCAACGAAGAAGACGTATTTGAACTCAGGAGCCAAGTGGAAGAAATATGTCAATATTGGTCAGTATGTCTTTAATTCCAATTTAAAATGCTGAATTTTACAAAATGTTATGCTGTATTTTGTTTGTAAAATAATGCTTAAACTATGCGTTTTAAATGTAAAGGCACGCTTACTCTACTGTAAAGCCAATTTGATATTAAGCCTATCCACATGTCAGCGAACAAGGCAGAATGTTTTTAAATATCTTCTATCGAATAATTTAAAAATTCGTAAAGAAAGCCCTAACAGTAGTTTAGAAGAAAAAGCCTAGAATGCTACTACAGCCCCCCCCCCCCCCCCTCAGAAAAGGAAAAAGAAAAAAAAAAACAAAAAACAAAAAAAAAAAAAAAAAGCAACAAAAACGAATTGTCCCCTTCACCCCACTAGACCGCCCCCAAAGCTACCTAAAATATCAGTAGTAAATAAAAGTCCCAACGAAGAAGACGTATTGGAACTCAGGAGCCGAGTGGCACTGACTCTTCGTTATTCACGCCGTTACTTTGATTCGTGCAAGAATAAGCCTACTCGTTATTCACGCCGTTACTTTGATTATTACGATTTGGATTACTAAAAGTTAAAACATTGTTATTATCTCGGTAAGACTTGTTTTTTTTTTTTTTTTTTTTTTTTTTTTTTTTTTTCCGTTGGACTTGATTTTTTCTTTTTTCAAGCTTACCTGAGAAGTTGTTACTTGTGACAATTTTGGTTTAATTTGGATTTGTCACTTGCTTTCGTTATCCGACGTTTGTTTCTCTTGTGGTCGGACTTGTTTTCCTTTCTTAAGTGTTTTGTCTTGAGTGTTTTTTAATTTTTCAGGGGGTATCTACGTGTTCTAATCTTTTTGTATTTATTCCGGCGTGTTGTACTATTGTCTAATTTTATAATTTTTACTTTTTTGAACAGTAGAACCCCCCCCACACACACTTGCAACAGGTGTGGGCCTTAGTTTACCCTCCTGGCTGCAAGCCCTACTGCAGTCATGGAGGGTTCCACTTCCAAAAAAAATGAAAACAACATTGAACCCTCAAAGGAACCCTCACAAGAGAGTTTAATTGGAGAGAATTGGCCATCACTACCGATCCCTGCTGATTCTCCAAGAACAATAGTGGACACATCACAGGACAGTCCAATACAGCCGGCCCAAAAGAGCCCCACACCTTGGAAGGGCCAGCAGAGGGGACCTGCCGACTATGAAAGGGATAGGGTAGAGAAGTACGCAAAGTACTTCAAAGGCAATGAAATTCTGCCCATCCCTGAATTAGTTGAAAAATTCACACCTAGGATCCTCTCGCTGGTCGTTTCGGATCTCAAAACCAAAAGGCTAGTGGGGCTCAAGAAAGAGACGTTTGAGGAGCTGTTGAGGAAGGCGGGCATCCCATGCCAGTACTTCTGTCGCAAGAGTTTTGCGACATGGGATGTCCTCCTTCCTACGGAAGAACAAGCCGCCAAGTTGGCGGCTAATAATATAACGACGAAGTATTTCAGGTTACAGCCGGAATATAGGGGCACCCGTAGGCTCCGAGTAACCATCTGTAACGTCCCGCCCCTCATTTCTGGGGAGGTTTTGGCCGCCTTTTTAAGCTCGTACGGCCAAGTGGAGGAGTATAACCTCCTCAGATCCCCAGCCGGGACAGCCTACGGGGATTATGCCTTCCGGCTGTGCCTGACGAGGGATGGCTTCAAAGCCATCCCCGAGATTCTAATCAGCGGGGACCGGGAGATGATCGTGATGGTGGAGGGGCGGAGACCGAGGTGTTGGTCCTGCAAAAAGATTGGCCACATCTCGAAGTTCTGCCCCGAGAAGCCAGAGAATGCAGCAACAGCAGCAGCAGCAACAGCAGCAGTAACAACAACAGCAACAACAACAGCAGCAACAGCTTCAACAGCCACCATCAGCAAAACAGCGGAGACCCAGGATCCGAGTCAGGACCAGCCCAAAACAAATGACAAAGAGGGCTGGTCCGAGGTGACCCGGAGGAGGAGGGGTTCCCCCAAACAAGGGGAAAAAGGCTTAATTTCACCCTCACCTCAAAAGCAGACCAAGCCACCGGAACCAGTACCAGCAGCAGCAACAGCGGAACAAGCAACAACGCCAACAGCTAAGAAAGGGCCACAGACCCCAACAACAACAACAACAAAGACAACAGCAACATCAACAACACCAGTATCACCAACATTGGCTAAAAAGAAAAAGAAAAAAAAAACCAAGGAAGACCATGAAAACATGGAAACAACAACAAACTTGAAAAGAAGAAGAGACAGCGGGGAGGGGGCTGCCAAAAAAGTGCGTGCAGGACCTTCCGACACAGAAGACCCTTTAGAAGGCCCTTCAAATGCACATCACCAAAAGCAGCCCCTCCCCCAACAAGTTCCAATGCAGATACCACTGCTGGCTCCTTTTCCGCCACTCTCCTTACCACCACCTCCCCTACCACTTCCGCCAATGTTCCCTCCTCAATATTGCATTCCTCAGAATGCTCCCTCTGACTCGCTACAACCCCCACAATTTTTACAACCCCCATTACCACCACAACAACTACCACAACCTCCTCTACCAACAGAAACACCCCCACTTCATCCCCGCCGACATCAAATTGTGCATATAAGGCGAGCACAATCCCTGGAAAGGCCGTCCCCCCCAAAATTACCCAGGTCACTATCGTTACCATCCCTGAGTCCAATGTCTTCTCCAGAACTCTTCCCAAAATGGACTCCCATCCAAACAAACCCCCAGACTACATCATCCCAAAATCCAAAAGAGGCGGCAAACGATGCCGAGAAAGACAAACAACAAAAGGCAAAACATTTTTGCACCGTTGGTGCAGAAGCAGTAACGGACCATCTATTAAAAAAGATGTTAAAGCCGTTACTGCAACTGGAAAAAGTGGAAAAGAAAAAAGTTAACAACCCTTTTAATTTTAAGAGTGCAGCCATGGTGACCACTTTCATCCGTTCGGCTGGTGACCGTACCAAGGGCGTATGGAAGTTCTTGGATACGGTCCGCCAGACCGACACGGGTGTAAAGCTGGCGGAATTGGAGCACTCTTCCTTGAAAAGATGCTTGCCGTTTTGCTCAGGGAGGGTCCCTATCTTAGTTCACCCCTCCTTTTATAGAGCCCTAAAAGTACGGTTCCCGCTGGATGTTGGCGGAGTGTCTAGGGATGGCCGAGTGAACACTGAGCTCGGCACCGGCTCTCTAAGACAGGCCGTTGGCATCCTCACCCCTGGGGATTTCCGGCCCATAGTCGACACTGAATAAGGTAAGTCGGATTGATGACTTTAAACGTTGCCAGTTTGAATGTGAGGGGACTGAGGGATTCAAGCAAGTGTGCGCGCTTGCTTGGTGAACTCAAGAACCTCTGCGTAGATGTTGCTGCAGTGCAGGAGACTCACTTCACTTGCGAGGCTGACTGTCGGGTGCTGGAAAGCGACTTTAACGTTTTCTCAGCATACGGCAGCAACTTCAGCGCTGGGGTCTCCTTGCTAGTTGGACGCAGCCTTGATGCTGATGTTGACGTTGTTTTTGCAGGTGACGGGGGCCGGTTGGTTGTGGCCGATGTTGCCGTGAAAAGTTTCAAGTTTCGTCTGGTTGCGGTTTATGCGCCCAATATCGTTGCGGAGAGGGTTTCCTTTTTTCGTCGGTTGGCGCCGTTCCTGGACGATACGAAGCGGCTAGTCTTAATGGGTGATTGGAATGCGATCCTTGATCCCAAGATAGATAAGGTCGGGCGGGGAGCTAGGCGTGCGGGAAGGTGTGATAGCAGCCTTGTCGGCTTCGTGACTCGTCACGGTCTCGTCGACAGGTTTCGTCTTGATCACCCAGGGCGGGAGATGTGGACGTGGCTAGATAGCTCGCCCTCTGCCAAAGTAGGCTCCTACTTGGACAGAGTGTTAGTGAGAAGAGCTGACATTGATTTTGTTAGTTGTCCCACGTTCCACTTGATAGCGTGGACTGACCATAAACTCATTAGAGTCAGTCTGCGGTTAGCAAATAGGCCTAGTCTAGCCGGCTACTGGAAGTTCAATACCTCCTTACTGGAGATACGGGACTTCCGGGATCGGCTGGAATCCCTAATTCAGCGGGCGTTAGTGGGGGCGGTTACCGGGAATAGGTGGTGGGTTTCTCTTAAGCACAGGATTAGAGATTTCGCCACCAAATACGGTCGACGGCTCAACTTAGATAGGACCGCGGAGGCGAAATCTATAGATGATAGACTCTCCCGGGCGGTGGCTGGGGGGGACTCCCTAGGTGTAGAGCTAGCTAGGAGGGACCTTGAGCGTGAGAGTAGCGAGCGCTACAAGGGATCAGTAGTTAGATCTAGGCTAAAAAGAGTTCTCAACGAAGCTGTGAAATCGAACGCGACTGCGCGTGAAGAAGAAGTGCGAAGGTTCCCCGATCGGTACATCGCATCTGTGAAGACCCCGGACGGGCGTCTGCTGCGATCGGGTCGTGAGATACGTGACGCCTTTCGGGCGCACTTTCGGGATCGCTTTGCCCGCTGCACTGATCTCCCGCTCCGGGAGTTTCGTAGCTATCTGGCCGACTTCCCCCGCCTTGGGGCGGCTGAAGCGGCTAGCTGCGAGGGTGTGGTTACTGAATGCGAAGTCCGTGACGCGTTGAAGCAGGTCGGCCTGAACAAGTCGCCGGGACTAGATGGTTTGCCCTACGAAGTGTACTTGAGGATGTCGCACATGTTTGTGCCTATTCTGACGGATATGTTCAACCATTGGTTCGCCCAGGGAGCCATCCCTGGTAGCGTTACCAAGGGCGTGATCACATTGCTGAAGAAAGGTGGCAGGCATGTTTGGGAGGGTTTAGACGATTACAGGCCCATAACTCTGCTTAACACAGAGTTAAAGATTTTGGCCCGGGTCTTAGCGAATCGTTTACAGCTTGTCATTAGCGATCTGATCGGCCCCGAGCAGACCTTTGCTGTGAAGGGAAGATCGATCCAGGACAACCTGCACTTGATTCGCGAGGCCCTAGAGGGGATAAAAGACGACACCGAATCCGCGCTGATCAGTTTAGATCAGTCCAAGGCCTTCGACAGGGTTGACCATCGGTTCTTGGCGTCTGTTTTGGAGACTGCCGGATTCGAACCGGAGTTCCGCAGATGGATTAGCATGATGTACCACAACCCTCAGGCAGTGGTGCAGGTGAACGGAAGGCGTTCGGGGGTGATCGCGATCGAGCGTTCGGTCCGGCAAGGCTGCCCTCTGTCTCCTCTTCTCTATGTCCTCGCGTTGGAGCCCCTCCTGCGCAGGCTTAGGGATGAGGGGACAAGTCCGGCACTGCGCGGTATCCCATTCGTTGGCCGCATTGCGGCTAGGGTTTCCGCGTTCGCTGATGACGTCACAGTGTTTGTATCCCGCCGCAAGGATATAGAGGCTGTGAAAGAGGCGGTTGTCGAGTATGAGCGGATTGCAGGGGCCAAGGTCAATTTTGACAAAAGCGAAGGTTTGCGGCTTGGTGCTTGGAGGGGTAGCAATACTCTTCCAGGGCCCTTCCGCTGGAGTGACGGACCCATCCGCATCCTTGGGGTGTGGTTTGGGCCCGACCTCCAACTGGAGCGAAATTGGTCGGAAGTACAAGCTAAGGTGAATGCTCAGGTGGGAATCTGGCTTTCAAGGAGGTTGTCCTTAAAGGGCAGGGCTGAGGCGTGCGCCACGTACGTCTTTCCCCTGATCCTTTACCGATTGGCTGTACTTCCTCTGCCTAAGGCACGTCGGTTGGCACTGCAACAATCCCTCTCCAGATTGCTCTGGGGAGGTGCAAGGCCGATGGTCCGTAGGCAGGTCTGTATCCAACGTACTCGCGACGGGGGTCTGGGTATGCCTGATCTGGAGAGCCACTGGCTTGCTGAAAGACTTGCATATCTGGGCCGTGTCTTGACGGGGGACTCAGTGTGGAGACGAAAGGCGAGTCGGACTTTTCCTCGCCTCAAGTCAGACCCAAAGGCTGAAGGTCGACGTAAGCCTTTGGGCGAAGCACTGTTTGTCCGCGAGTGCCGAAAGGCCCTTCGTAACCTTCTTGGGTCCAGTGACCTTTCATGGCCTCGGAAGGAGCTGTATCGGGAATTAGTGGTGGGTTCCGCTTCTGATCCTCTCAGCGAGCGGCACGGCTGGACGGCGGAGGAGATCCGCTCTCACTGGAATTGGGCGCCAGGATCGAGCTTCTTGAACAACTCCGAGTTCTCGCTCACCTGGCGACTTGTTCGGAATGCGTTATCCCTTCGCGGCTTGAACTTCAAGGCGGGCCTGGCAGACATGCCTGATTGCACTCGCTGCGGCAGTGGCTTGGAAGAAACGGCTGAGCACGCCTTCTACTACTGCGAGCGAGTCCGTCCGTTTTGGGATCACGTCGGGGAGTGGACGGCTCGCATCGAACCCAAACAGCTCGTGCTGCTCGACGTTGGTTACGTCGTAGACAACGTTCTTCCTCCGTTTCACGGTGAGAAGCGTGTGGTGTTTCTCGCGATCCTAGCTGTAGCTAGAATGGTGATTTGGACGACGCGAAACAAGGGATTGTATGACGATGCAAACTTTTCTCATCGTGATCTGGTTTTGTATTTTCGGCATCAGCTGAGGGTCAAAATCAGATGCGATAGAAAACGCTTGGATCGCATAACATTCAGCAAAAGGTGGGTGACTGCAGCGAGCCTGGTCGTACGAAAGGGGGCAACGTTGGAGTCATCCTTCCCTCCTCTGCCGGCCCATGGCGTCTATGGTACGGGTCCTTAGGGACCCCATCCCTGGTAAGTAGAATTGTTTTTTTTCCCCTTGTAACCTAGTTAGCAGTATGTTGTGTGTCATTGTCCCCGTCATCTAGTCGGTAGTTTCTCAAGATCTTCCCCCTCCCAATTATTTTTGTACCTCAACCCGAATCCCAGCCCGCTTTTATTGAAGATCTTGATAATTCATATGTAAAAAATCATATTATCTGCTTGTATCGACCCATACCGCGCCCGACCCTTTATTTCTTTTATCTCTGTAGATTAGGATTCCCGCCCTACCTAGGGTAGGTCCGGCTTGTTTCCGGTTTCTTTCGACCCGGAAAACAGTCGGCCTCCAATTTTCTAGACGTGGGGGATGGGAGGGAAACCAAACGGGGGATTTTTTCCTTGTTTTCGTGTATATATGTTTTTCGGGTTTTTTTCTCCCATTCCAATCATATCCATTGTAAAAAAATCATACATTGTAAATAAAAATCATGCATCACTTTCGGGTTTTAAGTAGGACTTTTTCATAGAGCAAATGCGGTATTTTGGTGGTCGCTGCGTGCAAGGAGATGGACGAGTGATTATATATTGTATTGTTGAATGGGTCGGCGAATGTGGCTAGCTAGGTTCCCCATAGAAAATATAGTTAAAGCATGACCGCTCCCTTCCCCTCCCCCAAAACCAAAAGGCCTCGTGCCTTCTTGTATTCTTTTACAAGGAATAAAGAACTCAGGAGCCAAGTGGCACTGACTCTTCGTTATTCACGCCGTTACTTTGATTATTACGATTTGGATTACTAAAAGTTAAAACATTGTTATTATCTCGGTAAGACTTGTTTTTTTTTTTTCCGTTGGACTTGATTTTTTCTTTTTTCAAGCTTACCTGAGAAGTTGTTACTTGTGACAATTTTGGTTTAATTTGGATTTGTCACTTGCTTTCGTTATCCGACGTTTGTTTCTCTTGTGGTCGGACTTGTTTTCCTTTCTTAAGTGTTTTGTCTTGAGTGTTTTTTAATTTTTCAGGGGGTATCTACGTGTTCTAATCTTTTTGTATTTATTCCGGCGTGTTGTACTATTGTCTAATTTTATAATTTTTACTTTTTTGAACAGTAGAACCCCCACACACACTTGCAACAGGTGTGGGCCTTAGTTTACCCTCCTGGCTGCAAGCCCTACTGCAGTCATGGAGGGTTCCACTTCCAAAAAAAATGAAGACAACATTGAACCCTCAAAGGAACCCTCACAAGAGAGTTTAATTGGAGAGAATTGGCCATCACTGCCGATCCCTGCTGATTCTCCAAGAACAATAGTGGACACATCACAGGACAGTCCAATACAGCCGGCCCAAAAGAGCCCCACACCTTGGAAGGGCCAGCAGAGGGGACCTGCCGACTATGAAAGGGATAGGGTAGAGAAGTACGCAAAGTACTTCAAAGGCAATGAAATTCTGCCCATCCCTGAATTAGTTGAAAAATTCACACCTAGGATCCTCTCGCTGGTCGTTTCGGATCTCAAAACCAAAAGGCTAGTGGGGCTCAAGAAAGAGACGTTTGAGGAGCTGTTGAGGAAGGCGGGCATCCCATGCCAGTACTTCTGTCGCAAGAGTTTTGCGACATGGGATGTCCTCCTTCCTACGGAAGAACAAGCCGCCAAGTTGGCGGCTAATAATATAACGACGAAGTATTTCAGGTTACAGCCGGAATATAGGGGCACCCGTAGGCTCCGAGTAACCATCTGTAACGTCCCGCCCCTCATTTCTGGGGAGGTTTTGGCCGCTTATTTAAGCTCGTACGGCCAAGTGGAGGAGTATAACCTCCTCAGATCCCCAGCCGGGACAGCCTACGGGGATTATGCCTTCCGGCTGTGCCTGACGAGGGATGGCTTCAAAGCCATCCCCGAGATTCTAATCAGCGGAGACCGGGAGATGATCGTGATGGTGGAGGGGCGGAGACCGAGGTGTTGGTCCTGCAAAAAGATTGGCCACATCTCGAAGTTCTGCCCCGAGAAGCCAGAGAATGCAGCAACAGCAGCAACAGCAGCAGCAGCAGCAGCAGCAGCAACAACAACAGCAACAACAACAGCAGCAACAGCTTCAACAGCCACCATCAGCAAAACAGCGGAGACCCAGGATCCGAGTCAGGACCAGCCCAAAACAAATGACAAAGAGGGCTGGTCCGAGGTGACCCGGAGGAGGAGGGGTTCCCCCAAACAAGGGGAAAAAGGCTTAATTTCACCCTCACCTCAAAAGCAGACCAAGCCACCGGAACCAGTAGCAGCAGCAGCAACAGCGGAACAAGCAACAACGCCAACAACTAAGAAAGGGCCACAGACCCCAACAACAACAACAACAAAGACAACAGCAACATCAACAACACCAGTATCACCAACATTGGCTAAAAAGAAAAAGGAAAAAAAAACCAAGGAAGACCATGAAAACATGGAAACAACAACAAACTTGAAAAGAAGAAGAGACAGCGGGGAGGGGGCTGCCAAAAAAGTGCGTGCAGGACCTTCCGACACAGAAGACCCTTTAGAAGGCCCTTCAAATGCACATCACCAAAAGCAGCCCCTCCCCCAACAAGTTCCAATGCAGATACCACTGCTGGCTCCTTTTCCGCCACTCTCCTTACCACCACCTCCCCTACCACTTCCGCCAATGTTCCCTCCTCAATATTGCATTCCTCAGAATGCTCCCTCTGACTCGCTACAACCCCCACAATTTTTACAACCCCCATTACCACCACCACAACCACCACAACCTCCTCTACCAACAGAAACACCCCCACTTCATCCCCGCCGACATCAAATTGTGCATATAAGGCGAGCACAATCCCTGGAAAGGCCGTCCCCCCCAAAATTACCCAGGTCACTATCGTTACCATCCCTGAGTCCAATGTCTTCTCCAGAACTCTTCCCAAAATGGACTCCCATCCAAACAAACCCCCAGACTACATCATCCCAAAATCCAAAAGAGGCGGCAAACGATGCCGAGAAAGACAAACAACAAAAGGCAAAACATTTTTGCACCGTTGGTGCAGAAGCAGTAACGGACCATCTATTAAAAAAGATGTTAAAGCCGTTACTGCAACTGGAAAAAGTGGAAAAGAAAAAAGTTAACAACCCTTTTAATTTTAAGAGTGCAGCCATGGTGACCACTTTCATCCGTTCGGCTGGTGACCGTACCAAGGGCGTATGGAAGTTCTTGGATACGGTCCGCCAGACCGACACGGGTGTAAAGCTGGCGGAATTGGAGCACTCTTCCTTGAAAAGATGCTTGCCGTTTTGCTCAGGGAGGGTCCCTATCTTAGTTCACCCCTCCTTTTATAGAGCCCTAAAAGTACGGTTCCCGCTGGATGTTGGCGGAGTGTCTAGGGATGGCCGAGTGAACACTGAGCTCGGCACCGGCTCTCTAAGACAGGCCGTTGGCATCCTCACCCCTGGGGATTTCCGGCCCATAGTCGACACTGAATAAGGTAAGTCGGATTGATGACTTTAAACGTTGCCAGTTTGAATGTGAGGGGACTGAGGGATTCAAGCAAGTGTGCGCGCTTGCTTGGTGAACTCAAGAACCTCTGCGTAGATGTTGCTGCAGTGCAGGAGACCCACTTCACTTGCGAGGCTGACTGTCGGGTGCTGGAAAGCGACTTTAACGTTTTCTCAGCATACGGCAGCAACTTCAGCGCTGGGGTCTCCTTGCTAGTTGGACGCAGCCTTGATGCTGATGTTGACGTTGTTTTTGCAGGTGACGGGGGCCGGTTGGTTGTGGCCGATGTTGCCGTGAAAAGTTTCAAGTTTCGTCTGGTTGCGGTTTATGCGCCCAATATCGTTGCGGAGAGGGTTTCCTTTTTTCGTCGGTTGGCGCCGTTCCTGGACGATACGAAGCGGCTAGTCTTAATGGGTGATTGGAATGCGATCCTTGATCCCAAGATAGATAAGGTCGGGCGGGGAGCTAGGCGTGCGGGAAGGTGTGATAGCAGCCTTGTCGGCTTCGTGACTCGTCACGGTCTCGTCGACAGGTTTCGTCTTGATCACCCAGGGCGGGAGATGTGGACGTGGCTAGATAGCTCGCCCTCTGCCAAAGTAGGCTCCTACTTGGACAGAGTGTTAGTGAGAAGAGCTGACATTGATTTTGTTAGTTGTCCCACGTTCCACTTGATAGCGTGGACTGACCATAAACTCATTAGAGTCAGTCTGCGGTTAGCAAATAGGCCTAGTCTAGCCGGCTACTGGAAGTTCAATACCTCCTTACTGGAGATACGGGACTTCCGGGATCGGCTGGAATCCCTAATTCAGCGGGCGTTAGTGGGGGCGGTTACCGGGAATAGGTGGTGGGTTTCTCTTAAGCACAGGATTAGAGATTTCGCCACCAAATACGGTCGACGGCTCAACTTAGATAGGACCGCGGAGGCGAAATCTATAGATGATAGACTCTCCCGGGCGGTGGCTGGGGGGGACTCCCTAGGTGTAGAGCTAGCTAGGAGGGACCTTGAGCGTGAGAGTAGCGAGCGCTACAAGGGATCAGTAGTTAGATCTAGGCTAAAAAGAGTTCTCAACGAAGCTGTGAAATCGAACGCGACTGCGCGTGAAGAAGAAGTGCGAAGGTTCCCCGATCGGTACATCGCATCTGTGAAGACCCCGGACGGGCGTCTGCTGCGATCGGGGCGTGAGATACGTGACGCCTTTCGGGCGCACTTTCGGGATCGCTTTGCCCGCTGCACTGATCTCCCGCTCCGGGAGTTTCGTAGCTATCTGGCCGACTTCCCCCGCCTTGGGGCGGCTGAAGCGGCTAGCTGCGAGGGTGTGGTTACTGAATGCGAAGTCCGTGACGCGTTGAAGCAGGTCGGCCTGAACAAGTCGCCGGGACTAGATGGTTTGCCCTACGAAGTGTACTTGAGGATGTCGCACATGTTTGTGCCTATTCTGACGGATATGTTCAACCATTGGTTCGCCCAGGGAGCCATCCCTGGTAGCGTTACCAAGGGCGTGATCACATTGCTGAAGAAAGGTGGCAGGCATGTTTGGGAGGGTTTAGATGATTACAGGCCCATAACTCTGCTTAACACAGAGTTAAAGATTTTGGCCCGGGTCTTAGCGAATCGTTTACAGCTTGTCATTAGCGATCTGATCGGCCCCGAGCAGACCTTTGCTGTGAAGGGAAGATCGATCCAGGACAACCTGCACTTGATTCGCGAGGTCCTAGAGGGGATAAAAGACGACACCGAATCCGCGCTGATCAGTTTAGATCAGTCCAAGGCCTTCGACAGGGTTGACCATCGGTTCTTGGCGTCTGTTTTGGAGACTGCCGGATTCGAACCGGAGTTCCGCAGATGGATTAGCATGATGTACCACAACCCTCAGGCAGTGGTGCAGGTGAACGGAAGGCGTTCGGGGGTGATCGCGATCGAGCGTTCGGTCCGGCAAGGCTGCCCTCTGTCTCCTCTTCTCTATGTCCTCGCGTTGGAGCCCCTCCTGCGCAGGCTTAGGGATGAGGGGACAAGTCCGGCACTGCGCGGTATCCCATTCGTTGGCCGCATTGCGGCTAGGGTTTCCGCGTTCGCTGATGACGTCACAGTGTTTGTATCCCGCCGCAAGGATATAGAGGCTGTGAAAGAGGCGGTTGTCGAGTATGAGCGGATTGCAGGGGCCAAGGTCAATTTTGACAAAAGCGAAGGTTTGCGGCTTGGTGCTTGGAGGGGTAGCAATACTCTTCCAGGGCCCTTCCGCTGGAGTGGCGGACCCATCCGCATCCTTGGGGTGTGGTTTGGGCCCGACCTCCAACTGGAGCGAAATTGGTCGGAAGTACAAGCTAAGGTGAATGCTCAGGTGGGAATCTGGCTTTCAAGGAGGTTGTCCTTAAAGGGCAGGGCTGAGGCGTGCGCCACGTACGTCTTTCCCCTGATCCTTTACCGATTGGCTGTACTTCCTCTGCCTAAGGCACGTCGGTTGGCACTGCAACAATCCCTCTCCAGATTGCTCTGGGGAGGTGCAAGGCCGATGGTCCGTAGGCAGGTCTGTATCCAACGTACTCGCAACGGGGGTCTGGGTATGCCTGATCTGGAGAGCCACTGGCTTGCTGAAAGACTTGCATATCTGGGCCGTGTCTTGACGGGGGACTCAGTGTGGAGACGAAAGGCGAGTCGGACTTTTCCTCGCCTCAAGTCAGACCCAAAGGCTGAAGGTCGACGTAAGCCTTTGGGCGAAGCACTGTTTGTCCGCGAGTGCCGAAAGGCCCTTCGTAACCTTCTTGGGTCCAGTGACCTTTCATGGCCTCGGAAGGAGCTGTATCGGGAATTAGTGGTGGGTTCCGCTTCTGATCCTCTCAGCGAGCGGCACGGCTGGACGGCGGAGGAGATCCGCTCTCACTGGAATTGGGCGCCAGGATCGAGCTTCTTGAACAACTCCGAGTTCTCGCTCACCTGGCGACTTGTTCGGAATGCGTTATCCCTTCGCGGCTTGAACTTCAAGGCGGGCCTGGCAGACATGCCTGATTGCACTCGCTGCGGCAGTGGCTTGGAAGAAACGGCTGAGCACGCCTTCTACTACTGCGAGCGAGTCCGTCCGTTTTGGGATCACGTCGGGGAGTGGACGGCTCGCATCGAACCCAAACAGCTCGTGCTGCTCGACGTTGGTTACGTCGTAGACAACGTTCTTCCTCCGTTTCACGGTGAGAAGCGTGTGGTGTTTCTCGCGATCCTAGCTGTAGCCCGAATGGTGATTTGGACGACGCGAAACAAGGGATTGTATGACGATGCAAACTTTTCTCATCGTGATCTGGTTTTGTATTTTCGGCATCAGCTGAGGGTCAAAATCAGATGCGATAGAAAACGCTTGGATCGCATAACATTCAGCAAAAGATGGGTGACTGCAGCGAGCCTGGTCGTACGAAAGGGGGCAACGTTGGAGTCATCCTTCCCTCCTCTGCCGGCCCATGGCGTCTATGGTACGGGTCCTTAGGGACCCCATCCCTGGTAAGTAGAATTGTTTTTTCCCCCTTGTAACCTAGTTAGCAGTATGTTGTGTGTCATTGTCCCCGTCATCTAGTGGGTAGTTTCTCAGGATCTTCCCCCTCCCTATTATTTTTGTACCTCAACCCGAAGCCCAGCCCGCTTTTATTGAAGATCTTGAAAATTCATATGTAAAAAATCATATAATCTGCTTGTATCGACCCATACCGCGCCCGACCCTTTATTTCTTTTATCTCTGTAGATTAGGATTCCCGCCCTACCTAGGGTAGGTCCGGCTTGTTTCCGGTTTCTTTCGACCCGGAAAACAGTCGGCCTCCAATTTTCTAGACGGGGGGATGGGAGGGAAACCAAACGGGGGATTTTTTCCTTGTTTTCGTGTATATATGTTTTTCGGGTTTTTTTCTCCCATTTCCATCATATCCATTGTAAAAAATCATACATTGTAAATAAAATCATGCATCACTTTCGGGTTTTAAGTAGGACTTTTTCATAGAGCAAATGCGGTATTTTGGTGGTCGCTGCGTGCAAGGAGATGGACGAGTGATTATATATTGTATTGTTGAATGGGTCGGCGAATGTGGCTAGCTAGGTTCCCCATAGAAAATATAGTTAAAGCATGACCGCTCCCTTCCCCTCCCCCAAAACCAAAAGGCCTCGTGCCTTCTTGTATTCTTTTACAAGGAATAAAGAACTCAGGAGCCAAGTGGAAGAAATGTCAATATTGGTCAGTATGTCTTTAATTCCAATTTAAAATGCTGAATTTTACAAAATGTTATGCTGTATTTTGTTTGTAAAATAATGCTTAAACTATGCGTTTTAAATGTAAAGGCACGCTTACTCTACTGTAAAGCCAATTTGATATTAAGCCTATCCACATGTCAGCGAACAAGGCAGAATGTTTTTAAATATCTTCTATCGAATAATTTAAAAATTCGTAAAGAAAGCCCTAACAGTAGTTTAGAAGAAAAAGCCTAGAATGCTACTACAGCCCCCCCCCTCAGAAAAGGAAAAAGAAAAAAAAAAACAAAAAACAAAAAAAAAAAAAAAAAAAGCAACAAAAACGAATTGTCCCCTTCACCCCACTAGACCGCCCCCAAAGCTACCTAAAATATCAGTAGTAAATAAAAGTCCCAACGAAGAAGACGTATTTGAACTCAGGAGCCAAGTGGAAGAAATATGTCAATATTGGTCAGTATGTCTTTAATTCCAATTTAAAATGCTGAATTTTACAAAATGTTATGCTGTATTTTGTTTGTAAAATAATGCTTAAACTATGCGTTTTAAATGTAAAGGCACGCTTACTCTACTGTAAAGCCAATTTGATATTAAGCCTATCCACATGTCAGCGAACAAGGCAGAATGTTTTTAAATATCTTCTATCGAATAATTTAAAAATTCGTAAAGAAAGCCCTAACAGTAGTTTAGAAGAAAAAGCCTAGAATGCTACTACAGCCCCCCCCCTCAGAAAAGGAAAAAGAAAAAAAAAAACAAAAAACAAAAAAAAAAAAAAAAAGCAACAAAAACGAATTGTCCCCTTCACCCCACTAGACCGCCCCCAAAGCTACCTAAAATATCAGTAGTAAATAAAAGTCCCAACGAAGAAGACGTATTTGAACTCAGGAGCCAAGTGGAAGAAATATGTCAATATTGGTCAGTATGTCTTTAATTCCAATTTAAAATGCTGAATTTTACAAAATGTTATGCTGTATTTTGTTTGTAAAATAATGCTTAAACTATGCGTTTTAAATGTAAAGGCACGCTTACTCTACTGTAAAGCCAATTTGATATTAAGCCTATCCACATGTCAGCGAACAAGGCAGAATGTTTTTAAATATCTTCTATCGAATAATTTAAAAATTCGTAAAGAAAGCCCTAACAGTAGTTTAGAAGAAAAAGCCTAGAATGCTACTACAGCCCCCCCCCTCAGAAAAGGAAAAAGAAAAAAAAAAACAAAAAACAAAAAAAAAAAAAAAAAGCAACAAAAACGAATTGTCCCCTTCACCCCACTAGACCGCCCCCAAAGCTACCTAAAATATCAGTAGTAAATAAAAGTCCCAACGAAGAAGACGTATTTGAACTCAGGAGCCAAGTGGAAGAAATATGTCAATATTGGTCAGTATGTCTTTAATTCCAATTTAAAATGCTGAATTTTACAAAATGTTATGCTGTATTTTGTTTGTAAAATAATGCTTAAACTATGCGTTTTAAATGTAAAGGCACGCTTACTCTACTGTAAAGCCAATTTGATATTAAGCCTATCCACATGTCAGCGAACAAGGCAGAATGTTTTTAAATATCTTCTATCGAATAATTTAAAAATTCGTAAAGAAAGCCCTAACAGTAGTTTAGAAGAAAAAGCCTAGAATGCTACTACAGCCCCCCCCCCTCAGAAAAGGAAAAAGAAAAAAAAAAACAAAAAACAAAAAAAAAAAAAAAAAAGCAACAAAAACGAATTGTCCCCTTCACCCCACTAGACCGCCCCCAAAGCTACCTAAAATATCAGTAGTAAATAAAAGTCCCAACGAAGAAGACGTATTTGAACTCAGGAGCCAAGTGGAAGAAATATGTCAATATTGGTCAGTATGTCTTTAATTCCAATTTAAAATGCTGAATTTTACAAAATGTTATGCTGTATTTTGTTTGTAAAATAATGCTTAAACTATGCGTTTTAAATGTAAAGGCACGCTTACTCTACTGTAAAGCCAATTTGATATTAAGCCTATCCACATGTCAGCGAACAAGGCAGAATGTTTTTAAATATCTTCTATCGAATAATTTAAAAATTCGTAAAGAAAGCCCTAACAGTAGTTTAGAAGAAAAAGCCTAGAATGCTACTACAGCCCCCCCCCTCAGAAAAGGAAAAAGAAAAAAAAAAACAAAAAACAAAAAAAAAAAAAAAAAAGCAACAAAAACGAATTGTCCCCTTCACCCCACTAGACCGCCCCCAAAGCTACCTAAAATATCAGTAGTAAATAAAAGTCCCAACGAAGAAGACGTATTTGAACTCAGGAGCCAAGTGGAAGAAATATGTCAATATTGGTCAGTATGTCTTTAATTCCAATTTAAAATGCTGAATTTTACAAAATGTTATGCTGTATTTTGTTTGTAAAATAATGCTTAAACTATGCGTTTTAAATGTAAAGGCACGCTTACTCTACTGTAAAGCCAATTTGATATTAAGCCTATCCACATGTCAGCGAACAAGGCAGAATGTTTTTAAATATCTTCTATCGAATAATTTAAAAATTCGTAAAGAAAGCCCTAACAGTAGTTTAGAAGAAAAAGCCTAGAATGCTACTACAGCCCCCCCCCCCTCAGAAAAGGAAAAAGAAAAAAAAAAACAAAAAACAAAAAAAAAAAAAAAAAAGCAACAAAAACGAATTGTCCCCTTCACCCCACTAGACCGCCCCCAAAGCTACCTAAAATATCAGTAGTAAATAAAAGTCCCAACGAAGAAGACGTATTTGAACTCAGGAACCAAGTGGAAGAAATATGTCAATATTGGTCAGTATGTCTTTAATTCCAATTTAAAATGCTGAATTTTACAAAATGTTATGCTGTATTTTGTTTGTAAAATAATGCTTAAACTATGCGTTTTAAATGTAAAGGCACGCTTACTCTACTGTAAAGCCAATTTGATATTAAGCCTATCCACATGTCAGCGAACAAGGCAGAATGTTTTTAAATATCTTCTATCGAATAATTTAAAAATTCGTAAAGAAAGCCCTAACAGTAGTTTAGAAGAAAAAGCCTAGAATGCTACTACAGCCCCCCCCCCCTCAGAAAAGGAAAAAGAAAAAAAAAAACAAAAAACAAAAAAAAAAAAAAAAAAAGCAACAAAAACGAATTGTCCCCTTCACCCCACTAGACCGCCCCCAAAGCTACCTAAAATATCAGTAGTAAATAAAAGTCCCAACGAAGAAGACGTATTTGAACTCAGGAGCCAAGTGGAAGAAATATGTCAATATTGGTCAGTATGTCTTTAATTCCAATTTAAAATGCTGAATTTTACAAAATGTTATGCTGTATTTTGTTTGTAAAATAATGCTTAAACTATGCGTTTTAAATGTAAAGGCACGCTTACTCTACTGTAAAGCCAATTTGATATTAAGCCTATCCACATGTCAGCGAACAAGGCAGAATGTTTTTAAATATCTTCTATCGAATAATTTAAAAATTCGTAAAGAAAGCCCTAACAGTAGTTTAGAAGAAAAAGCCTAGAATGCTACTACAGCCCCCCCCTCAGAAAAGGAAAAAGAAAAAAAAAAACAAAAAACAAAAAAAAAAAAAAAAGCAACAAAAACGAATTGTCCCCTTCACCCCACTAGACCGCCCCCAAAGCTACCTAAAATATCAGTAGTAAATAAAAGTCCCAACGAAGAAGACGTATTTGAACTCAGGAGCCAAGTGGAAGAAATATGTCAATATTGGTCAGTATGTCTTTAATTCCAATTTAAAATGCTGAATTTTACAAAATGTTATGCTGTATTTTGTTTGTAAAATAATGCTTAAACTATGCGTTTTAAATGTAAAGGCACGCTTACTCTACTGTAAAGCCAATTTGATATTAAGCCTATCCACATGTCAGCGAACAAGGCAGAATGTTTTTAAATATCTTCTATCGAATAATTTAAAAATTCGTAAAGAAAGCCCTAACAGTAGTTTAGAAGAAAAAGCCTAGAACGCCAAATTCTACCACAGAGCTCTAATTCCTGAAGCCTGCTAGGTCCCCAACTGTAGGATGGGGAGGAAAAAAAAAAAAAAAAAAAAAAAAAAGCCCTTGGAAAAGTCCCAATACAGCAAAAAAGTGTAAGTCAGTATTAGTGAAAGTCATAAAAAAGTACCTTAATGTTGGACTTTAAGTTAAAACTTAAAACAAACTCCCCCCCCCCTTTTTATTTTTTATTTTTTTTTTTTAATTTTTTTTTAATTTTTTTTTTTTATTTTTTATTTTATTTTTTTTTTTTTTTTTATTATGTACACATGGGAAGCAGCATGATGTACGTTAAGGTATTTGAATAAACCAATGGACGACCAAAGTCAATACCCAATTGGGTCCTGGACGTGAGTTTGACGACTTTTCGCTCAGGATCGACAGTTCGATCGGGGAACTACTGCTGCTCCTCTATAAGAGTGGCTTCTATAGAAGAGAACAAAACAGCCATCGAAAGATAACCATGACCCACACACAAACCACTTACACAAACCGCATCGCTCTTCGCGCGGGTAAAAAAGGGGCGCGTCCTGCTGAGGTTGGAGCCCTGGCCTCGGTGTTCGAAAAATCAGCTACAGAGCTCAAACAATCAAAACTACTAAAATGCAAGCAAACACTACAAATAGCCACATTTAACGTAAGAACCTTAAATAGAATAGGACAACTCCCAGAGCTAATCGCATCGGCCGAAGAACATAAAATAGACATAATATGCATACAAGAACACAGATACACACACACAGAAGATATCAAATATCACGAAACTAGCAATGGATGGTCGCTCGCCACTGTATCCGCATGGAAAAACTCTGTCAACGCCGCAGTGGGAGGGGTAGGATTGCTTATAGGACCTAGAGCACTAAAAACGCTTAATAGCATAGAGAAAATACAACCTAGAATGATGGTAGCTACATTTAACGGAAACCCCAAAGCAACAATCATCTCATGCTACAGCCCCACCAATGTTAGTGAAGAAAATGAAATAGTCACCTTCTACGATGAGTTATCCTCATTAGTGCGTAGCATCCCGAAACACAACATGTTAGTCATTGGCGGAGACATGAATGCACAAATCGGGAAAAACGGAAACAACAAATACAGCCTCCACAACACATCAAATAGAAATGGACAACATCTAACAGATTTCATGATAGAAAATAGATTAGCATGCCTCAATACAAACTACCAAAAAAGAGAGGGCAAACTATGGACATACACGTACGCAAACAACACTAAAGCTCAGATAGACTACGTCCTTATAAACAAGAAATGGAAGAATAGTGCATTGAATTGCGAGGCATACTCCTCTTTTGAGGGTGTGTCCACCGATCACCGAATAGTCACAGCGAAAATACGGTTAAGCCTACGAAAAAACGACAAACGAACAGCGACCACCAAACACTATGACTGGGCCCTATTAAACAATAAAGATGTCAGAGATAAATACGTATTAGAATTGAGAAACAGATTCGAAACACTACAAGAAAAGACGGAAAAAAGTACACCAAACGACGAATACGAAAATTTTGTCAATGCACACCTTGAGGCAGCAGCAAAATGCATTCCAACAAAAATTAAAACTAAATATAGAGTCCCATGGGAAACCTTAGCGGTGAGAGAAAAACGTGCACTAGTGAAAACAGCCTCCAAAAACTATCGAAAAGACCCAACAAACACAAATGCCTTAAAACTAAAAACGGCACAATATCAATTAGCAGGCATATATATAAAGGAACAGACAGAATACATTCAAAATCAGATAGATAAGATCAGAGACTCGGTAGAAGATAGACAATCTAGAATTGCCTGGCAAACAATAAACGAAGTGAGCAGAAGAAAGAACACAACCAAAGCAAAACTTAAAGCAGCAAACCAACAAGAAAGAATAAAACTGTGGAAACAGCACTTCGAAAACTTACTTGGAAACCCACCAAAAATAACGCCTGAACCAATCACCAGAATAATTAGCAAACAATTAGACATTAAACTTGGACCGTTCACACAAGGAGAACTCGACTCGGTTCTCAGAAAAATTAAAAATAGGAAAGCTGCAGGACTGGACGAAATTCCCCCGGAAGTATGGAAGACCAGACAATTCGACGACATACTGCTCCGACACTGCAACGCAGTATACAATCAAAATCCGATAGATAGATGGACGAAGGGATGCATACTCCCCTTCCCTAAAAAGGGAGACCTCGGATTAGCCAAAAACTACCGAGGCATAACACTTACATCCATAGCTGCCAAAATCTACAATGCCCTACTACGAAACCGCATAGAACCCAAAATCGACAACATACTTAGAAAAAACCAAAATGGCTTCCGAAGAAATAGATCTACGACCTCACAAATACTAACCATCCGCAGAATCCTTGAGGGTGTACGGGCAAAGAACCTACAAGCGACATTAATATTTGTCGACTTTACCAAGGCTTTCGACTCCATTCACAGAGGAAAGATGGAACAAATCCTACTAGCGTACGGCATACCTAAAGAAACCGTAGCGGCAATAACGATTCTCTATAGAAACACTAAAGTAAAAGTACGATCACCAGATGGAGACACAGAATACTTCGACATTGTAGCAGGAGTACTACAAGGGGACACGCTGGCTCCGTATCTCTTTATCATTTGTCTAGACTACGTACTTAGAACATCGATTGACAAAATCAAAGAGAATGGCTTCGAACTGACGAAGAAAAGAAGCAGAAGATATCCCGCAACAACAATAACCGACGCCGACTACGCCGATGACATAGCGATACTGGCAAATACACCTGACCAAGCCGAAACACTTCTGCATAGCCTGGAACGAGCAGCAGCAAGCATAGGCCTCCATGTTAATGCACACAAAACGGAATATATGTGCTATAACCAAACAGGGGACATCTCCACTCTAGAAGGAACCCCTCTTAAACTAGTAGACAAATTCACGTACCTAGGAAGCAGCGTCGAATCAACCGAAAAGGACATCGAAACGAGGATAACGAAAGCATGGACAGCTATCAATAGGCTATCGACTATATGGAAATCAGACCTAACCGATAAAATGAAACGCAGTTTCTTCCAGGCAGCGGTCACATCGATACTGCTATATGGATGCACTACATGGACGCTAACAAAACGACTGGAGAAGAAACTAGATGGCAATTACACAAGAATGCTGCGTGCAATCCTCAACAAGTCCTGGCAGCAACACCCCACAAGACACCAACTGTACGGACACCTGCCCCCTATCACGAAATCTATTCAAGTTAGGCGAACCAGACATGCAGGACATTGCTGGAGAAGCAGAGATGAACTCATAAGAGATGTACTCTTATGGATCCCCACACACGGCCGCGCAAAAGCAGGACGACCAGCACGAACGTACATTCAGCAGCTATGTGAGGATACAGGTTGTTGTCCTGAAGACCTACCTAGGGCGATGAACGATAGGGAGGAGTGGCGAGAGAGGGTCAGGGATATCCGTGCTGCCAGCACGATATGATGATGATGATGATAGCGTTTAACACCCGGGCAATACCAGTGATGACACTGTTTTCATAGAATAAACTTGACGTTATATGACATAAAAACAAATAGACGGTTGTTAAAATCAGGAAACTAATAACCTGCAACAAAATGCATCATCCAAATGCAGATATCGATCGTCTTTACGTTAAAATAGAAAATGGTGGAAAAGGATTAATCCGACTATAATTGAGCAATATTACGATTACTATAGGATTAAAAAATACTTTGAAATGATTTGAAATTATGATAAAATGCTATAGTTGTTAAACACACCTGACAAACAAAATATATATTCAAAAAGTAATGCATTTGCTAAACAACTCAACCTCACTCCTAAAGAAATGACTATAAATGCTGCAATAGAGACATGAAAGAACATAAAGAAAGAAAAAATACACATGGGCAAAATCAATTAAAAATGCCATGAAACAAAAACAAAAAACCTACATGGACGATACGCCCAAGAAATAGAAATGCTTGTATGGCTATTGTAACGGCTAATCGATGACAGAAAATTGCTGGACCAATGACGAAGTCAAAGGGGTTTATCATAACAGCATAACAGCAAAGGATGAGCCTCTCAAATAGAAATTATCCGGCAAAAACTATAGAAAAATGGAGGTGCCCGTGGTGTAATGGTTATCGTCGTAGGAAATCGACACGGTGACACGAGTTCAAATCCTGGTCATTTCACATAGCACTAATACCCTTGGGAAAGGTATGAATCCAATTATTCTCCCTCCAGCTATGGATAAATAGTAAGACAGACTGGATTCTTCAGCCTTGGTAAGGCAACAAGTCTAGGAGAAGGGAAACTCCGAATTCAAACTTGTTAAATTCCGCTTAAAAATTGACCTTGCGTCATATCCTACCTGAGCGGAGGGGTTGGTAAATAGGATTATAAAAAAATGGATCAAACTCATTATGTAGATTGTGTGAACAAACACTGAATCAATTGACTTCTTTGTGTATGGTTGCCAAGTATTAAGACTAGTAGAATTTAAAGAAAGGCATGAGATATTAAAACATATTCATTAAAATGCTGGATTCTAAAAAATGGGGTTTGCCCCAACCAGAAAAAATAACAGAAGCAATAGTATCAACTATTCTCTACAACTTTGATATCCAAACTGGTACAAAAATAAAGAGTAATAGACAAGATACTGTGCTCAATGATTATTAAAGAAAAAATGCTTTCAAATTCATGTGGAAGTTCCAATAGAAACAACATATTAACTAAAAATATCTTAAAATAAGAAAGTGCAAAGATCAAGAAATAGAAATTGAAAATGTGAGACATATTAAAACTACTACTTTGCCAGTAACAGTTGGATCGCCTCGTATGGACACAGAAACTCATTAAAAAGATATTTGGAAGTCCCAATTGATATGAAATAAAAACAATATAATTTTGAAAAACAACTAATCTCTTAAGGAGACTACTATTGTAGTTGTACGGGAATCAAATAGATGTTTGTAATACTACGACACCTGCACCACCACGGGTTTTAGCAGATTCTTGTAATGCAACGGCAACACATAGACACGGATAACAGCACTGTTCTAAATAGTCTACAAGTGTAGGACACCGCCTTAAATATTAGTCTGACAATCATTGTAATTTCACCGAGCAAAAAAGCGACAAACACACAAAACATTGACTTGATTAGCTAGCACAAAAGTTTACTCGCTTCTATATCTTTTAGAAGTTGTCGAGAAGAGAGAAATAGAGTATCAAAACTGAATCCACAACTTTAGCTAGAAAGAGAGGAATAAAGAGAGATAGAGAGAGAGAGAGAGAGAGAGAGAGAGAGAGAGCAGACACAGACCTTCATATTATCGTTCTCGTTTTCAGTTGCAGTTATTGCACGTGCTTGAGCGTTTTTTCTGTCTTCGCAGGTTCCCCGCGAATATGAGAGACGTTGGCAAACCACACCCAAAATGGATGCCGTAATTTTTGGTCGTCCTCACATCGTTGCGTCTCATCCATAACTCTTCCTTTTCCTCTTTTCTCTTCTGCGTCCACTTCAACGGCTTTTCCACAAGAGCTTCTTTAAGCCAATCACACCCAACGGCCCGGTTGATTTGCTGCTGATACATTTCTATTTTGAACTTGGGTTTCCGCCACTATCCCGACCTAGACCCGCAGACCCTCTAAGTCTACCTAAGAAACAGCTTACTTTTAAAACAGTCAACCGAAGTCCTTAATTATATTACACAATCAAATTGAAGGAGAAAATTAAAACTAGAGGTAGCATAAAACATAAATACATACAATGCATATAATGACTTCGTTCCCCAAAATCAGGAATTGGGGAAAGACCCAGTGAAGGATTGTAAGAAAGCGAAATTAAAATTGAAACTGAATAATAATAATAATAATAATAATAATAATAATAATAATAATAATAAATTGTCTTCACACTGTTACATGGTTTCAAGTATACGCACCCGATGTAATTAATATCCTTATCTCTCAATCTAACCGATAGATAACATTCTAACAAATAACAATGATACTGATACGGGTCATTTTGCATCTGAAAATGCTAACCATAAAGAGGTGTCTACAAATCCTCCATCACTTCATAACTCGATTCTCGCCACCAGCCACAATCTAATATCACACCTAGAAACACATTTCTGTGAGTATTCCCTCACCACAGGGGTTGTGATCGGCCTAGCAAAAAATTGCAGTAAGTATGATGGTGTGGGTTACAGAATATGGAATCGGAAAAATCTATGTATGTATAAAATAAGGTGGAAACAGTCAGTAAGCAAAAACATTCTGAATTCAATACATTCAGCATTAAGGCTTTTGAACAACAGGACACTTTATATACTTTTGGGCAATGTTATTCTCAGGCGTTTTCAGATAAATTTTTTGACGACAATATTTCAATATCCTGACCGTGTGTCACCACCAGTGACACTGCGACTGACAGAAAAATGCAAAAAGAATTCTCGATGCATGTGTAAGAGACGCTTAGACACGTTACTTGGGGATTTTTGAGGTAGTCAGTAAGTTACCTGGAGAGTCAAAGAAACAAAATGTTATCATTAAGAAAAACAACCAAGTTCCATTCGGAGTGGGTTAAAATTTGTGAATGAATCGAGGTTTCCTTAATCGACTTGAATATACCACTGTACTTGTTACTTTTTTTGAGGCCGGCACAGTGAGAAGTAACAACGGCAATAAAACGAATGCTTTTTTTTTTCTGTGACAACGTATCTGAATTTTTGGCTTTTCTGAGATGAACGAACACATATTGTTAGGTCTTTGTGCCTGCCAACTTTCTTTGAGACGCTCGCAACACTATATATTTGTCCATGTATCGGCTCTTGTCTTTTACTTACCATCTATGCTGTAGAGAAAAGGAACTTGTTATATGGATAAGTGCTGGTTTTTCATCGCCCTAATCCATTGTCTTCTGCGACAAACTGATCCAAACAAACAATATGAAACAAAAGTAACAAAGATTTTCAAAAGTATACATTCGAAATCTTTAAAAAAATTGAAGAAATTGAATAAAATGAAATACAATTTCGAATATTTACATTCCAGCAAGTTCAACCTCTGCATAAACGTTTGATTTTATAAATTACCATGTTCTACCTGTATTTCGTGAAGTAAAATCAAAAACACGGGTTTCAAAGAATTGCAATTGTATATTTGAATTAGCCAATTTGAGCGTTGCATCAGATATTTTAAAGAAGTTTTATGGTTGGAGATGAATTCGGTAAAAAGCAATAAAATAATATTTCACCTTTGCGAAACATGCGCATGAACATTATTAGCTGTTTGATAAAAGTTATTCGATACACGATTGAATATACAGGGAAAAGCCATTTAAACTGGGAGCACATGGTACATTGAAGTGTTTCTGTCGATTCTCATACAATTATTGAGTGAATAAGGGATTTTCTTAAATTATTATACATAAGCAATTTACAATCATCGACGTGAATTTTCCCTCATAATCTCTCCCCCCCTCTCTCTCTCTATATATATATATATATATAGAGAGAGAGAAAGAGGTGTTCCTTCTTTATCTTGGTGATGATGGCATTTTTTGTATCTATGTATTTATATAACTATATATATATATATATATATATATATATATATATATATATATATATAGTTATACATGTTATATTATTCATTTATCTATCTCTCTTCAAATCTGAAACACGTACACATATGTTAATCCTCACTTCATGAATAATAAAGTATATTGAGAAAAACATTTTGGAAGATGCAATTTCTCCTTTTCTGTTAATTGATTAAATCTAGGCTTCACCTCTACACGTGTGAGCATGCTTCTGTATAAATATTTCCAAAATAAAAGTAAGCACACATACATACATACATACATACACTTATCTGATGATAAGTGTATATACAGTTAATACGATTTACCTATTTATAAACAGATATGTGCATATGTGTATATCGACCCATACCCATTAGCATATTTAGATTTTATATTCTATAAACATGCTTTATATCTATATACTAATTCACTCACACATAAAAAAAATGTACTTAACATATTAGTAAGCCCTTGAACATATACTTACTGGTTAACATATATATATATATATATATATATATACGTTTTTTCATTATGTAATACATTTTTGTGAATATGAATATAAACAATATGTAGATATCTAATAGGTGTATGTAATGCATAATATATACATATATATAATATAATATATATACATATATATATATATATATATATATATATATATATATATATATATATATATATATACAAAATATATATATATATATATATATATCACCTGTTTGATTTAACCAGTAGCTCTCTGAAACAAGTAGACAATTTCACCTACCAAGGAAACAGTGTCTCATCAACCGAAAAAGACAATGACACGCGGCTAGCAAAGACATAAGCTATCAGTCAGACATGACCGATAAAATGAAACGCAGTTTCTTCCAAGCAGCGGTCGTGCCGATACTGCTATATGGATGCACTACATGGACGCTAATTTACCGGATGGAGAAAAAGTACGTCAACAATTATACAAGAATGCTGCAAGCAATTTTGAACAAGTCCTGGAGGCAAAACCCCACTAAGCACCAGCTGTACAGCCACCTACCTCCCATTACGAAAACTATCAAAGCTAGACGAACCAAACATGCAGGAACCTGCTGGAGAAACAGGGACGAGCTCATAAGTGATGTTCTCCAATGGACCCCCTCACATGGCCGAGCAAAAGCATGACGACCAGCTCAAACCC